>SZYD01000684.1:0-42850 GCA_009363875.1 Mikania micrantha
TTTGGCTCATCTAATCAAACAAATTAAATGAAATGCAACAAGTATGAATGTGAAATGTGAAGGATGTAAGAGTCGCAATTTTACCTGAAATTGCCGGGTGTCACATCATCCCCTTGTTGAAAGAAATTTCGTCCCGAAATTTGTTGTTGTTGTAGTGCTTGAGAAGCAAAAGTGTTTGAGAAAACAAAAATTTTCTGGTTGTCACATCATCCCCTTGTTGAAAAGAAATTTCGTCCGCGAATTTTTTTCGTTGTTGTCGGCGTTCGACGTTGTCTGTTAAAGTGTGTGGGGATATTTGTGCATCGTCTGATCTTCACGTTCCCACATGAATTCAGTCCGCGGTTCGAGTTCCATCGGACTCTGACAATTGGAATCCGACTTTGTTTGAGTTGTTTGACCTCTCGGTCCATGATCTCTCTACCGGCTCTTCCACGAATCGTAGTTGTTCATCCACCTGGATCTCATCCGGTTGAACTATAAGTGTCTCATCGGATAAACATTTCTTTAGGTTCGAGACATGAAATACGTTGAATTCCATCGAGTTCGGCTGGTAAGTTTGAGTTGGTATGCCACTAGGCCAATCCGTTTCAGATTTCGAATGGTCCAATATACCGTGGGTTCAGTTTGCCTCGTTTACCAAAGCGCATAACGCCTTTCCATGGCGAAACTTTCAGAAGGACTTTGTCTCCTACCTGAAATTCCAGAGGTTTTAGGTGTTTGTCAGCATAGCTCTTTTGACGATCTCGAGCTGCTGCCATACGGTTCCTGATTTGCACGATTTTCTCTGTTGTTTCATGCACCAGTTCCGGGCCAGTGAGCTGACTGTCGCCCACTTCCGCCCAACAAATAAGTGATCGGCATTTCTTGCCATAGAGTGCCTCAAAAGGCGTTGCCTTTATACTTGTGTGGTAACTGTTGTTGTAGGAGAACTCCACCAATGGTAGGTGAGTTTCCCAGCTGTTTCCGAAGTCCACTACGCACGCTCATAGCATATCTTCAAGGTTTGTATCGTGCGTTCGCTCTGGCCATCAGTTTGTGGATGGTATGTTGTACTCATATCCAACCGCGTACCAAGCGACTTTTGTAGTGATTTCCAGAAGTTTGAAGTGAATCGAGCATCTCGATCCGATATGACGGAGATTGGCACTCCATGTCGTGAGACTACTTCCTTGACATAGATTCTGACTAACTTTTCCAATTTTTCATTTTCCTTGATCGCAAGGAAATGTGCTGACTTAGTCAGTCGATTCACAATTACCCAGATATTGTCACATCCACTAGGAGTACGGGGTAATTTGGTAATGAAGTCCATGGAGATTTGTTCCCACTTCCACATGGGGATCTCAGGTTGTGTGAGAAATCCAAAGGGTTTCTGGTACTCGACCTTGACTTTGGCACAAGTCTAGCATTTGCTCACGTAGGTGGCGATGTCGGCTTTCATGTGTGGCTACCAGTAGAGTACCTTCAGATCATGATACATCTTATCTGATCCAGGGTGAATGGAATACCTAGATTTGTGAGCCTCGTCCATCACAAGGTCTCGTAAGTTTCCGTGATGTGGAACCCAGACGCGTTCCATGAAATAATGTAAGCCATCGGCTTTTACCTCAAGTTGTTGCTCCATTCCCCTCAGTAATTCAGCCGCTAGGTTTTCTGCTTTAAGTGCCTCCACTTGGGCAATACGTATCTGCTCAGGGAGATTGGGATGGATAGTGAGTTGTAAAGCTCGTACCCTCTGGGGTTTTGAGGTGTTTTTCCTGCTTAAGGCATAGGCCACTACATTGGCCTTCCCCGGGTGATACTTGATAGCACAATCATAGTCATTTAGGAGTTCGAGCCAGCGATGTTGTCGCATGTTCAATTCCTTCTGTTCGAATATGTGTTGAAGAGTCTTGTGATCAGTGTATATGGTTCACTTTGTACCATACAGGTAGTGTCTCCAAATCTTGAGTGCGAATACCACGGCTCCAAGCTCCAAGTCGTGGGTGATGTAGTTCTTCTCGTGGACTTTCAGTTTTCGGGAAGCATATGCGATCACCTTCTCTCGCTGCATCAGCACACAGCCGAGTCCTTGTATCGAGGCATCGCAATATACTACAAAATCATCTGTTCCATCAGGAAGAGACAAGATAGGTGCACTACAGAGCTTTTGCTTGAGGAGTTGGAATGCAGCTTCTTGTTTGTCAGTCCAGAGATATTTCTTGTCCTTGTGGGTTAAGGTTGTAAGGGATTGGGCTATTTTGGAGAATCCTTCAATAAATCGTCGATAATAGCCTGCCAAGCCTAGGAATTGTCGCACCTCAGTTGGGGTTTTTGGTGCTTCCCAGTTCTTGATGGCCTCTATCTTGGACTTATCCACGTGTATCCCTTGTTCATTAACAACATGTCCCAAAAATTGGACTTCTCGAATCCAGAAGTCGTACTTTGAGAGTTTAGCGTACAGTTTCTCTATTCTTAGCAGTTCAAGAGCCAATTGAAGGTGCTCTTTGTGTTCTTCCTGGGTTTTGGAGTAGATGAGAATATCATCTATAAAGACAATGATAAACTTATCCAGGTAAGGTTTGCACACTCTATTCATGAGGTCCAGGAATACTGCGGGTGCATTTGTGAGACCAAACGGCATAACCAAAAACTCGTAGTGGCCATACCGAGTGCATAAAGCTGTCTTTGGGATGTCTTCTTCTTGAATTCTCAGTTGATGGTACCCAGATCGCAGATCGATCTTAGAGTAGTAGCTTGATCCTTGTAGCTGATCGAACAGATCGTCGATCCGAGGTAAGGGGTAACGGTTTTTGATTGTTACTTTGTTTAACTCACGGTAGTCGATGCACATACGAAAAGTGCCATCCTTCTTCTTTACGAATAAGACCGGAGCTCCCCAAGGTGAGAAGCTTGGTCTAATGAAGCCTTTGTCCAACAGCTCTTGTAGTTGATTGGACAGTTCTTGCATCTCCGAAGGTGCAAGTCGATATGGTGCTCGTGCAATAGGCGCTGCCCCCGGCACGAGGTCTATGCGGAACTCCACTTGTCGAGGTGGCGGTAGTCCTGGTAGATCCTGAGGGAATACGTCGGGATAGTCGCATACGACTGGGAGGTCTTATATTTTCTTCTCTTCTTCGATTTTGTCGGTGATAAGTGCCAAAATGGCTGTGTATCCCTTTCGTAAGCATTTGTGAGCTTTCATGCACGAGATGATGTTTAGAGGGATGTCGCTCCTCTCGCCTCTGATATCTAAGGTTTCTCCACTAGGGAGAGGTATGCGCACAACCTTGTCATGACAAATGATTTCGGCTTGGTTTTCAGACAACCAATCCATGCCCACTACAACATCAAAACTGCCTAGTGTAACCGGCATGAGGTCAATCTTAAATTTATGGCCTGATAGCTCTAAAGTGCATTCTTTCAGAATGTGCTTAGTCACAATCAATTTACCATCAGCTAGCTCTACTGTATATTCAACCTCTAAGGGTATTGGGGTTATAACAAGTAATTCACTAAAATCCTTAGATATGAAACTTCTCTCAGCTCCAGTATCAAACAATACAGAAGCATAATGATCGTTCAAGAGATACGTACCTGTTGCAAGGTTGGGATCGTTTCTGGCCTCCTTAGCCCCGATCACGAAGGCTCATCCCTTCGGACCATTGTTGTTTCCGTTGTTGTTCTTCAAGTGTGGGCAGTCCTTCTTGAAATGCCCTGGTTTTCCACATTCGAAGCAACCCTTTGGTGCTTCCAGTTGTTGCTGTTGTGGCTGTGGGGTCTTTGTTAGCAGCTCACCCCTACAGTCTTTGGCAAGGTGTCCTCCTTTTCCACACCGTTGGCATCGGATAGAACCACATTGTCCCAAAACATGGTGTAAGTTGCATTTGTTGCACTTAGGGTGTTTGCCTACATAGGCTCCTGAGCCTTGATTGGTTGGGATAGGTGGTGTGTAAGCTTGAGTTGACCCAAACTTACGTTGTTGTGGTGGTGGTTGAAGAGTGGAAGTTTTGCTCAGGGTGTTGTCCCATTTGCATTTGTTGTCAGCAGGTTTAGCTACGGCACCACGGGGTGGTAAGAGTCCTTGTGCAACTGCCGAGTCAGTGAGCTTGTGGGCTAGTCGCACGGCTTGTTGCATGGTGATGGGGTCAGCAGAGAGTACCATGCCCTGAATTTGAGGTGGTAGTCCCTCAATATACTTCTCTATGTGTTTGAAGGGTGGGGTTGCCATTTCCGGACACAGGTGTGCCAGCTCATATGATCGAGCAGTGTATGCCTCGACCTCGGAACCAATCATCTTGTGGTTCCATAATTTTGTCTCAAGTTACTGCACTTCACCGCGAGGACAGTATTCGCGGTTCAACATCCTATTGAAATCATCCCAACGTAGGGCGTTGGCTGCATCGAGCCCTAGGTTTTGGACATTTGCATTCCACCACGTGAGGGCTGCTCCCTCAAGAGTTCCAGCAGCGAACTTGACCCTGTCTTCGTTCCTGCAGTTGCTCATGGAAAAGGCCGACTCCGCCTTTTCCATCCATCGTAATAACCCAACGGCACCCTTAGTGCCGCTGAATGAGTGGGGTTTACAGTCCAAAAACATCTTGAATGTGCAGAGAGGAGGGTTAGGATTTACTCCTGAAATACGCAGAGTATAGAATTGAATTTAATATTGGGTAAAAACGTTGAAATGGGAACGAGTGATTGTGGTGCAAGGTGAATATGAGATAAGACTCATCACCTTGGTTCAGTGGGTTTTGATTACGGGTAGCTTCCCGTGCAGCAAGTGCCTCTTCAACTAGCTCATTGATGAGTGCGTTCAATCAGCTGGTGTCAGACTGATGTTTCCACGTCCTCCCGCGTTCCTGCGTCCTCCGCGTCTTCCATCCATGATCTTCATAGCGAGAATAAGTGTTAGTGTTTGTCTAATGACTAATGTAGTGTGTGCGGTAGGTACTGAAAGAAAACATGTAGAGCTATCGGCTCCCCCTCGTCATGTGTAATCACATGCGGTGACGATGGTGACGTCATAACTATATCGCGTGTAATAAGTGTGCGTACAATCATGTATGCAAGTATCACACTACTAGGGACTAGGTGTTGTGTGGAGACTAGTGGTTATAGACTAAGTTCACTAAATGCAAACCTAATTCGCAATAACCGGAGCCTCTGATACCAATCTATCGCACCCCAAGAAATCCCGTCCCATCCGGGGCGGAGCCTATAAAAGTTTCCTTATTTAGAGGTTTCTTTAAAACCATGATTTTGACAAAAATCAAATGCCCAAATGTGTTTCTAAACACCTCAATATGCATTTGACAACATCTAGACATGTCTAACATGTGTAGATCATCACAAATCTATGACTCGCAACATAAAAGTTTCCTTTTATGGCAAGTGTACCAAAATCATCATTGAATCAACAATAACTCAACCAAACTCAAATCCAACATTTCTAAACTCTAAAATCAGTAGACCTAAATCAAAGGCACAACAAATCACCAACAAATTCGTGTACAATAGCCACATGGAGTTGCATGTGTTCAAAACACACTTGCATGTGTATTTTTACATCATGCATGTACGATCTAAAACTAGATAAACATTTAAAACTACCTTAGAGCTTCTTGATGATGAGATTTAGTAGTAACAGCTTCTGATGATAGTGATTCGGTGTGTTGATCGTTGTTTCTAACCTCCTAGCTTCTTCTCCAAGCTCCAAGGTCTCCAAGCTCACCAACAAAGAAGGAGATGGCCTCAAGAGAGTTTCCAGGGGGTTGGGGCTTAGTTTCAGTGAGTTTTGGCCGAGTTTAGATGAATAAGTTCGATGGGAATGAAAAGAAATCGAAGAGAAATGAATGGGGTTGGGTTTTATAAAAATTTTGATCTGCATGGCCTTCGCGTACCGCCGAGGCCGATCAAGAGGGTCGTCGCGTACCGCCAAGCCCTTCGTAAAAGACCTTCGCGCACCGCGACGGGTCCATTTTCATGTTTTTCGATTTCGATGATTCGATTTCGCTCGTGCTCGATTCCCAACGTTTATCCTAAACATCTAATGCATGTTTAGCACATAATCCTATAATAACACATAAGTTTGATTGATTACCAACGTTCATGAGACTCGTGTGTGTGTTTCGATAATTCCTCGAATTATCTTTATTCGTTTGTGTTCGTTGCTACGAACCGTTTGCATGCTTGATTAACCATAATCAACATGTATTGCACAATTCAACAATTCCCCGAATTATTGTTTTGTGTTTGTGTTTGCCACGCTTGGTTTTCAAAACCAATGTGCAATGTACGATTCGATAGTTCCTCGAACTATCGTTTCGCAGTTGTGTGTGTTTGGCTCATCTAATCAAACATAATTAAATGAAATGCAACAAGTATGAATGTGAAATGTGAAGGATGTAAGAGTCGCAATTCACCTGAAATTGCCGGGTGTCACATCCTTCGATTTTGATGATTCGATTTCGCTCGTGCTCGATTCCCAACGTTTATCCTAAACATCTAATGCATGTTTAGCACATAATCCTATAATAACACATAAGTTTGATTGATCACCAACGTTCGTGAGACTCGTGTGTGTGTTTCGATAATTCCTCGAATTATCTTTATTCGTTTGTGTTCGTTGCTACGAACCGTTTGCATGCTTGATTAACCATAATCAACATGTATTGCACAATTCAACAATTCCCCGAATTATTGTTTTGTGTTTGTGTTTGCCACGCTTGGTTTTCAAAACCAATGTGCAATGTACGATTCGATAGTTCCTCGAACTATCGTTTCGCAGTTGTGTGTGTTTGGCTCATCTAATCAAACATAATTAAATGAAATGCAACAAGTATGAATGTGAAATGTGAAGGATGTAAGAGTCGCAATTTACCTGAAATTGCCGGGTGTCACATCATGCCCTTGTTGAAAGAAATTTCGTCCCGAAATTTGTTGTAGTGCTTGAGAAGCAAAAGTGTTTGAGAAACAAAAATTTTCTGGTTGTCACAACATCCAAGTCCAGACACAAGTCTCCTTTGGCAAGGAGACAACATTTCAAGGGAATGTCTGATGTGTGGATGGTTTGATCACTTTGCGGCCAATTGCTTCTATAATCCAAGAGGCCACAGTCAACCAACCATTCAAAAGTTTCAGCCATAGTTTGAGAAAAACAAATTCTTCATCGGAAGATAACCACATCGCCTCCATTGGAAGAAAACCAAAGACTCAATACAAGTCATCGAAAGCTACCACTGCTTTCTATGGAGGAAAGAAAATAAACAAAATCAAGTTTTCAGAAGACAAGAAAAAATCATCTTTAAACAATCATAAGTTGAAGTCTGGGAAAGGAAGGGCATCGGAAGCAAAATACAAGAAAACTTCCAATAAGAAAAGAAGCAAGAACTCTTCCTATGTATGAGGAAGGAATTTCTGAAGAAAACTGGCAACCACCAAATGTTTAAGTCAAAACCTCATTCGACTATGTCATCGGAAGAAAGACAATATGCTGCTTTTGATGATAAATTTGTGAAGCTCAACAAGCCTGAATAAATTTTTGAAGCTCAACAAGCCTGAACCCCTTGCACCAAAGGAAAACAAGACTACCTCCAAGTCAACCCAAAAGACTAGCATGGTGTGGAGGAGAAAAGCATCAGCCCAACCTTCAACCTCATCTGCAAATGCATCATTAGTTCCACCAAAAATGATATTAAAGAAATTTACAAACAATGATGCAAATGGCAAACCCAAAACCACTTTGGTTTGTGTTCTCATACGACACTAACTTACTTTCTATGTGTTTAGGAGTAGCAGGACTCAAAGAGCAATCTTTGAATAGTTGATCGTGGCTGTTCCAGACACATGACCGACAACAAGACCAACTTGCATAAATTTGAACCATTCTTTGAAGGGTTTGATGCATTTGGAAGTGATCCAGTGGGAAGTTACATCATAGGAAAAGGATAGGTTTTTAGACAAACCGAACGTTCAATGAACCGTTCGTGAACCGTTTGGCGGAAAGTTCGTTTATGTTCATACGTTTAATAAAGAAACGAACAAGAAATTTCGTTCGTTTAGTTAAATGAACGAACATGAACAGAGCTTGTGTTCGTTCATTTGTGTTCATGAACATTTGGTAAGGTGCTCGTTTATATTAATTAACGTCCGTTTATGTTCATTTATTATGTTTATTTGTTAAAAATATTATATTCTTCAATTTTTTATTTTTAGTTTAATACCACAACATTTCAATTAAAAACATAGTCATTTAAATCTTGTATCTTATTAAAAACATAATAATTGGAACTTCAATGCTTTGAAATATTAGTTTAAATTACTTTTAATTACGATTATTACTTTTAATTTTTGATATGTTTAAAAAATTTATTTTTGATTTTTATATTAAGTGTTTAACTTTATTTTGATTATGTCCAATATCTGAGATTGAAAATATTCATTTATATTTTTAAAATATTATGTGTTTGTTAATATTCGTGAACTGTTCATGAACAAGTTCAAATTCTTAATAAACGAACACGAACAATATTTTTCGTTTGGTAAGTGTTCATGAATCGTTCGTGAACAAGTTAAATGTTAAACGAACGAACACGAACAATGGCTCGTTCGTGTTCGTTCATGTCATTTACAGCCCTAGCAAAAGACAATCATTTTTTTTGAACGGCGAATGTCTCAATCGTGTGAACCCACTGTTTCTAGGCCGTGTCACCAAGGTCTAGTTACCTGGACCGCCCATGAGTCACCACAACCACCCCAGGAGGAAACCCCACTGGGAAAACCCCCTGACCCCCCCCCCCCCCAACTCAGACCCCTATTTCGCTGCGGGAAAGATTTGAACCCAAGACCTCTCATTTGGAAGAATCTTGAGGTACCATTGAGACATATTGCCTCATTGGTAAATTATTCTCTCTTAATTCACAATTGTACGTTACGTGTAGCATTGTTGAATCAAATCTTTCAATTCTTCACATCTTGAGGATGTTAACTTGTGTTGTTTAAATTAAATATCGTAATGATACTTAAATCAATTGTTTAAAACTTGTATGTGACATTTACTCGTCTTTGATGGCAATATTAGCATTTCAAGTTATTTATAATTGGTTATTATTAAAGCATAGGAATTAATTAAGGTTTAAACATTGTTCTCCCAACAATGTCTCTCTTTTTGACGATGACAAAACTTTCAAAATGATATGCTACTAATTACTTAGAGAATTGATAGTTGATCAACTACTCATGAGTTGAACTTATAAGAGTTCATAATAATAAGAGTTAATAATTAAAAACAAATTTAACATGTCAACAAAATTTGCTCATATAATAGCATTGAACATGCAACAATCCAAAATCCTAAACAACTCAAAGTTTCATCACACACTTTTTTTTTTTGAATGGCGAAGGTCTCAATCGTGTGAGCTCACTGTTTCCAAGCCATGTCACCAAAGTCTAGTTACCTAGACCTCCCATGAGCCACCACAACCACCTTAGGAGGAAACCCCACTGGGAAAACCCCAGTGGGTGTTACCTTTGTCATTAACACCCATAATAATTATCATAATACCTCATTCAACCTCATTTACTACACAACTAGTTCTCTCTTCCTTTCTTGGTCTCTAATTCATTCAAAATACCACTAACATTATCTTTCAAGTGCTAAACGGCTTAGATGAGGTTTAATTTTCAATTTTTCTCCGTATCTTGATTTCTACACTTTAATCAACAGGTTTACAATTCACCATAAAAAATAAATTCATATATACGGTGTTGATGATCCTTTTGTGTTAATAATATTCTTATGAATCTTAAGAATAACTGAAATATATTAAACATGATGATGGGAAAATCATAAGCCTAGAGTTATAGAAGTTTTGAAATGAATTTGAAAGATAAAACAATTAGAAAATTTCATAAAAGCAAGTTTTTGGCCTTTGATTTATGTTTAGTATGTTGTAAAGTTCTAAGAGACAAAAGTCATGATTTAGTAACAAATGGATCATAAAAACCCACCATAACCAACAAGAATTGAAACTGGATGTTAGGTCACCTTTGAGAGGGAATATTTCTTTGAAAACTAAACCAAGTCAAACAATTTTGGAGTCAAAAATCAATTTTTCAAGTCTTCTTTCCAGCGCACCCAATTTTGTATTTTTGTTTTGACATCATTTGGCCCTCCAAATCACATGTGTAAGATAGGTGCAATTTTTCTAACATTTTTGGTATATATTTAGGTTCACTTCATTTGGTTATAACTTCTTCATTTCAACTCCGAACAAATTTGAGTCAAAATAATGGTAATTGAGGCAATTTTAAAACTAGGGACGATGATTACTGATACGATTCAAAACATATAATCATCTTTTGAGTTGGTAAGTATAACCTATTGATAAAAACGTGTCGTGCTTGGGTTGACCCATTAAAAAAACGGGTGAGGTTCGTGTTCTCGTTAAAAACGGTTTGACCCACTAGTCTGTTTTGGGTTTCAAAATTATTTTTTTATATTTTTTCTTGAAACATATATTTAGTTATTTTATTTTGATTATTTACCATAATTTAATTGATCGATTAACACAATTTTTATTTCTTTCATTTAAAAATATCACCTTAATTTTTTTTATTAACTATACAAAAGAATTGATCTTAGATTCCGTACTTTATGGCTTTAATTTACATAATTATATATTTAGTTATAGTAATAATATGTTTTGTTTTAAATTACTATGTAAACTATTTGTCACTCACAACACATACTAAACACGCTATTATTGATGTAATTTAAAGCAAACAATCAACTTACAACCACTAAAATGGTTTGCTTAATTTACATATGCAGATTAAATGGGTCATGTTTGGGTTGACCGAATTCATGTCGAGCTACAGTTAAAAACTATGGCACAAATAACTATACGAGTCTGGTGCATTTGCAAAATTGAGCCTACCAACCTATCAACCAGTGACATGTTAACCTACTAACCTGTCAGCCTAACATGATTGACATCTCTATTTAAAATGATATAAGGAAAATTAAATGTCAAATAGGCTTATAATTAAATAAAACTATTTAATTAACTAACCATGTGAATATTTTTGTTTATAGCTAAATCAACCTTTAAACTTCATTATTTAATGCAAGAAAAATATTAAATATAAAGTTAATAGATATAACTAGACCCTAGAATTATTTTATAATTTAATAGTTAGTGTAAATTTTTTTATAAAATGTGCAAATGTAACTCAACAGGTGGACATTTTTACAGTTAACATTACAATTTTAGTTCACTACTTAAAATGAACTTATAGCTATCAAAAGGACATATAAGACATTTTATTACTAGACCAAAGTTAATATGTGAAAAACTAAAGTATTAACATTAGCCAGACATATCACAATTAGACACATGAACTTTTAACTTAGGGTTCTTACTTGTGTTTATGTGCAATTACTTTAATATGAATTTGAGGATAATCATTGATTACTTGATTGTGGAATATGAACTTGCTAAACTAAGGTGAATTCGTAGCCCTATTTTCATACTATTTTGATAAACTTGGGAGTGAAAAGCATATCAACTTATTTTCTTGTGTTGATTGTCAACTTTGTTTTCTTTGGACTTGTTGGTTATTATCACACTTGTAACACAGATGGGAAATAAATGAGTTGTGACTACAATCAATTAACTATTGCTATGAGACGTTGAATAAATATTGGTTAAATATAATAAGGTTGACACCCCACTCTTGTTGCATCATTTTATAAAGTACATAAATGTCACTATATCATATATTTGAGTGAATATACTCCATAAACTAGTGTTTCATCTCTATATTATCAATGGTGACATTACTATACTTTTGTTCAACTAGGTTCAATTATGGGCTTATTCAATTACATTACATTACATGTATATTACCAAACCAAAACTTGTCTAACTAATACATCACTGTTATTCTTTATAAACTTGCGATCTCACTTAACTATTGTAGTTGACTTTTCAACATGCCTTTCAAGTTGCTAATAAGATAGCTTCAAAGTATACCTGGTAGAGATACCAATAAGAGAATATGTATGCAAAACTCTTTTTTCTTTTTTTCTTTTTCTTTTACTTTTTTTTTTTTTTTTGGCTTTGTTTGCTATATAGTAGAAGTCCTTGAATACAACTACAGAGGTGGTCATATCACTAGGTTTATCTTTTGGTGTTAAAGACTTTTATTTGTGTTATGTCATGATGGTTTTTGGTTAAACTTTATTTCTAAATGTTGGGGTTGTTTTTCCTTGTAGCCTTTGATTTATGCAATGGTTTGAACTTATGGAATTTGACTATCATTTTGTCTTTGTACTTCGTTTGTCTCATACGATTCGTCATAATTCATTTTAAATAATAACATTTAAGTATTTATTAATATATCAATATGTTATATCATACAATCATTCACACTCCCATGTTCCACCATAGAGGTGTAACAGTTGGTTAAAAAAAATTGGTTGACCTTAGAAAAACTTATACTAGGAGCACCGTTTACAGAATGATATAAATATTTTATTACTTTAATATTTCAGATTATAATACAATTTCAAATAAGATTAAATGCTCAAATACTTACAATAAAATTAGAATTACAATGAAAAACATAAGATTAAAAAACAATAACAAGAAAAAGAACATGCGTTGGCTGAGAAGTTTTGTTCAACAGATGTCCCTTAAAACAGATTCCGAGCCACCAATGTGAATCTCATCTGTCTCACAGGTACAACATCCGGAGCAGTATGTACTGCCGAAATTAACATATCACCTAAAATTATACCTAAAACAAGAGTATAGAACAAGATCGATTGTTCAACCTTGTATTTTTACTGGTAGATCAGTACCTGAAACAGACAAGAATCAATGTCTGGAACCATGGAATGCAACCACTGATCCATAACCACCCCTCAGCCTCAACTCTTTGCATTTGATAATGCTTACGCCAATAAGCTCCCCCTTATAAACTCACACTAGGTTTATCCTTTCATCAATGTGGGATAAGCTTATTTCACATTTTAATGTTTTCAACTACACATTTTTAAGCTTCGATATCTCATTCATCTTAGCTCCTCTTTAGACCCGGTTTAGTTCGTTGTGATCCTCTCACATCGTAGAACATAAACTTAGTTTTAAATAATTAAATACGTAATAAATACATATAATTCTTATCGTCCAAGTTTAGTAAATACTCAATTTACTAAGATTTCCATCAACTATAACTTTGCTTATATCCTAGGACATATATGCATCACTTGACTTATATTTTATTTACCATATGTTACTACTATGTCATCGACTTTAGACTCTAACTTCATTGTAAATAAGATCCTATTGGTGGACCTTATAATTGACAATGAAGAAGATCATTCAGAGTACACGAGCTCTCATCATACACATACCTGATCACCTCTTCATTATCCATGGATTATTGATAACAAAGACGAGGAAGAATTTTTTAGTAACCTTAGACTACGAGTTGCACCTGATATACCAGACTTTAGCACGAACAAGGCCGAGACACTACAGAGGTACTATGAGGAAGACCACCATAGTTCGCCTTAGGATTTTACTAGATACACGTGAGCCAACCTTCCATCAGAGAGACGAATGGATCTACTAGAGTAAAAAGAATACAAGGAAATGAAATTGCCTTGTACTCCAACTAATCACTTGACCTACCTGCACGTGAAATATATGACCGAGAAGACGAAAAAAATATTTTAAAAATATAATATATAATAATTCATTTTAAAGTTTTTTGATTATAAATACTTTGTGTATGAAAATTATACTTTTTAATATTAATGTTTTAATATTCGTGTGTTGTATATTTTTTTTTACATTATTTACAATAGTGTATATATATATAATACATACGTATATACAGGGCCGGCTCAAGGGAAAGGGCGGATTAGGAGAGGACCTAGTGCCCCACTTTTTAAGAGGCTTGAGATTTTTTTTAAAAAGTATATTATATTATTAACTTTTCATATTAAATTACTAAGTTTTTAAGAGGGTTCATTGATGGAGGTTTTAAGGGGCTCGGGGGTGTCCCGGTCGCTACCGTTTTTCTGGTTAGAAGTTTGGATATAGTAGTTTTCGGTCGAAAAAATTAAATAGTATTTAATCTAGCCCCTTAGGTTTTTCTTCATAAAATTCCTTGGGCCTCCTTGGATTTTAAAAATAATAAAGTTGAACTAATATTGTAAGTTTTAACATTACTTTTAAGGTTCACAGTGTCGGTTGTTATCTTATTTATTAACCGATCTTGAGTTTAACGCTTGTTTTGGATCTTAAAAATTAAAATGGGCCTTAACTATTGAGCATTACTGATTTCAAGAATCTTTTTCGCAAAAAAAAAAATTGTTGTTTAAAGGAAATTGCTGAGAAGTTTGATTCGGAGTGTATAATCAATGAGTTCAAAAAGCTTAAAGGTCGTCGCGATGAATTGTGTTTCTTTTTCCGGGTACTCACACTTTCGTCTTAAACATTTAATGTCTTGTTTGATTTAAGAATATATTTTTTTTTGAGTGAAACAAAAATATTTGATATTTTAAGCTTCAAATCGTTTGACCCGATCCGAACTATTATGTGCCGACCCGAATTTTTAGCCCGAATTATAGCGATAAGGATAAAATTTTTCCCCATGACTTTCGGCCCCCTCGGATATTTTTCAAGCTACGCTACTGAGAGGGTTCACTTTTTTTTCTTGTCTCAGACACTGGAATTTTTCATGATTCTTGGGACCGGCTCTGGTGAAACATTGATGTGAAAATATGCACCTTAGTGAGCAGCTGATTTGCAGCCATGGCAGGTTTTCCATTGTTTGCCAAACTTTTTTTCCCTTTAGTTTTCAATGAAGTTGTTGCATCAGCTTGTTTTGTTTTCTGTTTGGACAAGCAATAGTTTCAATGATCTTAGTGACTTTTATTTTTGTTACATTCTTTAGATGGTTTTTAATGTCTCATTTCCATAACATTATTTTATTGGAAAAATTGTGTATACACTGTTAATTAGTTCATAGTTTAAGTACATGAGTTGTATTCGTTGTGGTTTGTTTCAAGAATAAAATGATTTTTAATCACATTCAAAATTTTAATAAAGAAAAGTTTGAAGTAATTCTTTTGAAATATTTTATAAATATCAAGTTATATGACAATTAGTACATAAAAATATATATTGGTATTATTCTAAACATTTGATAAATACAATATTATAAATAAAATAATGATTTCATAATCATTTAAAAATCATAAAATGGTATATATATATATATATATATATATATGAAACGCATATACACATACAAAACACTATTGTTATTTAATTAAGGAAATAATAATAATAATAATAATAATAATAATAATAATAATAATAATAATAATAATAATAATAATAATAATAATGACAGTAATGATTAATAATAAAACATGATTCAAGTTTTTATAAAATATAAGCATTTTATTACTAACAAATAAAGTAAAAGACAAATTATTAAGTTTATAAAACATAAAGATGTTTAATTTATAAAAGATTTATAAATCTTGTTATTTTTACATAAAACAATAAATCTAGAACAAGAGGGACTAAAAAGGACTATTTTATAAACCTAATTATGAATAAGAAAAAGTTTTAGAACAAACTTTAAACACCTTTACAGCCGATGAAAGCTCGATATAGGTCGATTAGGAAAAGGATTCTAACAAGTTAGCAATCCCCATCACCAACTGATTGAAATCAATCCCATTAAACACGTTATTTGCTTCAAAAAATGCCACGAGCGACCGAGAATTCAAAATCAATAGAGAACAGCATTAAACACGAATTAAGATACACCATTAGAACCCTTTGCACCACACGAAGGAGTCTGAACAAGCAAAATATACACAGAAACAACTCACAACGCGATTCGAACTCAAGCCAATCGCAAACCTTGCTCGAACCCGAATTCTATCAATTCCTAATCCAAACAAGGTAATTTTTACATCCTTAGAACTGTAAATACATGAGGATCAAAAGCCCTATGCTTTTGATCTTTCACAATTAACAAATCCAACGAATTGGATTGAACCCAGATTCTAGGGTTCATTCAATTTGGGAACGATTTTAAGATGTGAATAAGAATTATGGTAACAAATTCAATCAATAAAACCAATGCAGCCCACTGGTCTAGACACGGGACAACAACCATGGGGCGCAGGTTCTAACCCCACCTGCGACCCCGAAACCGGTTTTGCCATCTTTTTGACCATTTTAATGATACTCTTTTACAATTAATTCTAGGAAGACTTTATAAACTTAAATCACGGTTTATTTTTTAATTACTGTTTTAATTATTAGAGAATGTAAATAAAACACTTTAAATCAATATTTATTCTTACAAAACATAAGCTGTGAAAACCATATTCTTTTAAACAACATAACCTTTATTTATTTATTTAATTCTTTACAAACTTTAAGAAAATAAAACTTTTAAATTTGTATTTATATCCTTTGTAAATGCTAAAAAAGGATTTTATTAACAAAGTAATTATTTATAAAACTTTATAATAAATAATAAGTTGTACAAAATATTTTTTTCTAAAAATCATTAAGCTTATAACTTGTAATTTTATAAAATGATTTAAAAAATAATTTTATAAATTATTAAACATTCACAATGAATATTATTTTGTTAAAAACTTTCATTCAATAAATCAATTTTTTTTTAAAAATCAAAACCTTTTAAACAATAAGTATTATATAGATTAATTTAATTATTTTATATAAAAATAAATTCCGACAAACTAAAGCATGATCATTGGGGCACAACTTTATAGACCTTGTATACTAAATTAATGGAATATTAAAATATTCCAATATATTTATTATATACAAATAAGAATATTTAATTATAATTAATAATTAAATATTCCCAAACAATTATTATTAGACTTTTATAATAAATAAATGGAATATTAAGAGTATTCCAATTTATTTATTATTCATACAATGAAGAATATTTAATTATAAGAGATAATTAAATATTCCTAAAACTATAATTCTAAGTCTAGTTAAACATTATCAATGTTAGATACATTAGGGATTCCATAGAAGCCATAGATTTCAGACAAAGCACTTGAACTTTAGACTAAGACATATGCTTTAAACATTAAGAAATGATTGCTAGCTTTTCCTCATTCAAACACAAGAAACATTTGGACAAGACTAGACTCAACACAAGTGAGCTAATTCTTACTCCCTTTTACATTTTGTGAACTTTTTGGGATGTTACATATGCTTTGTAAGATCATGAAGGCTGGTGCTCTTCAAAACTATCTAAGTCTTTGGCTCCACTCCCAGAAGTCCAACATATGTCTCGGAAGAGAAGTACTATCTTCCGGAAGTAATGGTCTTCTGAAGGAACTAAGTTCCTCAGAAGACCAAGTACCTTCGGAAGATAGCCTTGTTCTTTGAGATCTTCCAATGAAGAAAATGTCTTCCGAAGACAACTGCTTCCGAATGCATAACAGCTTCCGAATACAAAGACTTTCGAAGACTTGCTTCTGACAAAGATTCCATACACTTATAGAAATAATCAGAGTTGCTTTCTTCCATGAAGACCAACATAGAAGACATTCTTATGATAGTCAGCAACAAAGAAAAATTGTCAGATCTACAGAGATAGCTTTACATTAATTCGTTTTGTAGTTTAGGTATTTATTGTATAAGTAAATAGAGTCTTTTGTATTAATTGTAATTAATATGGCTTGGCCTGTCAAGACCATAACATATACTAGTTTTAGCATTAGTTTGTTTCTAGTATTTGTTACGCCTGTAAAAATTAGTCTTATAAATAAAAATAATTCGGGATATGGAATATTTCGGGATAATTAGGAATATTCGCGTATATAAATTTCTATGATCTGATGACTTGAATAATAAATAATGATTTTGTATTAATTATTGTTAATTTATTATTCAACATGTGCTGCTAAATTTTGAGTTAAGTCAACAGGTCAATAGCAACAATTATTCCTATTTTTCCGGAATATAGAGAAAATCGTGGACTACATGGTGTAACATCACTATATTTCAGGCACTTCATTACATAAATGTTTGTACTGTTAAAGCCTGATATGATATTGATAATTACTATGAATTAATTGTTGATTGTGACAATCCGACTTTTCACACTAACTTTGTTAACGGGAGTTGGTGCTATCACAGGCCCAATAAGGCCAATCAAGACCCAATAATACCAGTAAAGGCCCAACAAGACCAATGAAGGCCCAGTAAAGCCACAGAGGATCCAGTAAGGTCAAGGAAGACTCAATAAGATCAATTAGGCTCAACGAAGTTTATGTAGGCCCAATAGAGCCAATGTAGGCCCAATAAGCAAAGAGAGGCCCATTAAGGCCCAATGTGAACAAAGTAGGCCCAGGGAAGGCCAAGGAAGGCCCAGGAAGGCCCAGTGAGGCCCAGTGAGATCTAGAAAGTCCAGTAAGGTTAAAATAGGTCCAATGAGTTTAAATTAAGTTCTATTGGGTTAATTTAGCCCAATACTAAGTTAAAGGAAGCAATTAGTGATAATTTGGGGTTATTAAAGTAACTTTATTGATCGAAATAATATGTTGGCAATCCGGAATAACTTATAGGAGTTGGGAATGTAGAAAAATCAATTACTAAGTGTTAAATTGTTGAAGATTGAGCTTGTAAGTGATGTTAGTATCAATTTTGACTTCAAAAAGTCAAAATTCGGCCAAAATTGAATGGGGAAATTCGAAATTCAATCAATAGGTTATTATGATTGAATTAGATCAGTTATAATTGTTATTTCAAGAGTTAGTAACGGTTATCAGGGCTATTAACATCGACATTAATCGGATTAAAGGCCCAAATGATATTCAAGAGGTGTAACCGTTACCCTTTGTATCAAATGTGTATAACCGATCAAAATTCATGAAATTGGAACTACAAAACTTCTAGTCGGCATCATTAGGTGTGTTTACATCTCACAATTCGATCACAAGAGTTTAACAAGACGAGTTGGGTCGTGGGTTAGCCGAAATTCAAGCTTCAAGTTGATCTCCATCGATTCTACATCAAATCAGGTAAGGAATCATTCATACATCTTCTAAAACAACCGAATAAGATAATTCCTTTGTTAATTCGGGGTTCTAACATAGAATTGTTCATGAACGACCAATTAGGGTTCTTAAAGAAAACGATTTGGGGGTTGTGATCTTAGGAAGTTTAAAACTGAAATTAACATGCATAGATAGTTTCAGAGACTTCCGAATATGCTAAATGGGATATCAATTTCATGATGCAAACATGAATTTAATGATTTCGAATTCTAGGGCTTTAAAACAAAACGGTTTTGGGGGTTTTCGATCAAAGGGGTTTAAGAATCGAATTAATTGATATGGGAAGCTTCATAAGGTACCGATTAAGCTAAAGCATAGAACAATTTCTGGTTTAAACAACGAATTTATAGATATCTAATTCTAGGGTTCATCACATAATCGGTTTTGGGGATTTTTATACCGATGAGTTCTGGAATCAAATTAATTGGTATAGATAGTTTCAGAATGCTTCGATTAATCTAAAGCCTAAGTTAATTTGATGTTATAATCGTGAATCATAAGATTTTGTGTTGAATGATAATTCGGTTTAAAACCGAACATATTTGGGATTAATTGGAACATTCTGATTCAGTTTGGATCAAATTAAAACCGGTTATAGAATCGGTTGGATCTAAGGAATAGAAGCCCTATGGTTTTGAGGACTATCGAGTTCGAATTCACGATCAATTGAAGGGTGTAAGCTTCGGCTATATTATGGAAAAGGAATTGGGCTGGAATGGTATTTAAAAGAATTTAAATCTGATATCCATTGCGACACCCTAGCGGGCTGAGTTGGTTAGATGCATGTGTTTGGTGTTGAGGGTCGCGGGTTCGAGTCCCGGCCCAACCATATTTTTAGATTTTAAATTAATTTTAGTATTTTGGGCATAACTTTCGCATACGAACTCCGATTAAGTCCGTTCAAGTTGCGTTGGAACCGTAACGAGAATACGAATGTGTTAGGATGATAAAATTCATATTTTTGTCCGAACACGAAATCGCGTATAATTACGGTTAATTGAATAAAATCAAATATGATTTTATTTAATCGATTTCAGTGACACGCGTACTTCCGTATGCCTAATTCTCACACTTTAACGTACGTATGTTGATACGCATGTGATTTTAAGCACAAAACGATTATTCGAATAATAATAGGTTATTGTTTAAATCACAGATTCTTCGTAGAGGATTTCTACGCAAGTTCACACGTGTTTGATCATTCTACTCTTATCAAAGGTGCGTACACGGCCCCTTTCTTATTTTAAACTGTTTTGGGGGAGAAAACATGTGTAACAAACTGATTTTTAGATACATAACACTTGCATGAGTTATCTGTTTACATTATGTGAAAACATATCAACTTGAAAGTCCTTACACACCTCGAACCGTTTAGTTTGCTGTAATGCAAAGCGTGGTAGTTGGAAATAGATCTATTAGGTTTGACAAACCTCACCTGGTAGATGGGATCTACGCAGGTGTTTGACTGACCAAACACACATTTACTATTGTTGTGATAGACAATAGTGGCAAGGCGAAAACATGCTATAGCATGGCAACTAGTCAGCTTCGGTGTCGAACACGTATGTAAATAGTTATATGACTAGCTATCATGACTGTGCAATTGTGATTATGTTATCTACAACTTGTTATTCAAACTGATGTTTTGAACACTATGATTACTTAAAACCTGTGTTATGCACCAACCTTTGTGTTGACTTGATTTGCATGTTTTCTCAGGACGCTAAGGCGCGCGTAACAGCTGGCATGGACTAGGAAGATAGAGTCTCATGCATTTCTTTTACTTTGATTATTTAAATCTGAATATTTAAGTACTTTGAATTGTAATGTTTGATTTACAACTGTTTATGGTTTTTAAACGCTTCCGCACTTTTTGTAAACTCTGGTTATTATGTTTGTTTTAAAGACCAATGTATGTTTTTGAAATTCATATAGAGGTCTTCGCTATGTCTAATGATCTGAGATCCTGGTTTGTCACGTTCCCAAACGGTATGATTCCGTTAGTTGAAATTGGGGGTGTGACAGATTGGTATCAGAGCCATTGGTTATAGCGAACTAGGTTTGCATTTGTAGGCCTAGACTATGACTGTTAGACATTAGACACACATGTTTACACATACTGCTTAGAAATTACATATGACATTATGTAATTGACTTGCTTACGTATTCCATGGCACTGCACTTACATATGATATTATGTAACAGGCATGGCTTCATCATCAGTTCCTTATGTTATCATTGATGATTCCGAGGACGAGGAGCCGATGGTTCCGGCACCACCATCATCACCACCACCACCCATTCCATCACCTCCACCATATGAGATGGAGGACTCCGATCCAGAGGAGGATCCGGAGGAAGACCCGGAGGAGGATCCGGAGGAGGATCCAGACGAGGATCCTGATGAGGATCCAGAGGAGGATCCAGACGAGGATCCAGTTGAGGACCCGGATGAGGATCCGGTGGAGGCACCATGGGTGAATAACCAGGGACTCTATGCTGCAGGACCATCTACACATCCACCACCCGTACTGGACGCTCCTGAGCCTAAGAGGCAAAGGACGGACGCAGAGGAGATCGCCAAGTTGCGCGAGGACGTGGATACAGCAGAGGAGAAGCTCTATCAGAGATCCCAGGAGTTATGGGATGCCATTGAGAGGCAGGATGAACTTGCCCATCTAGTTCATGACATGCGGGATGAGATGGTGAACATGATTGGTCGTTTAGAGGAGTCAGAGAACCGAGCCGAGATCTTGGAGGGCAGGATTGAAGCTTTGGAGGATTTAGTGGTAGTTGAGAATGAGGAACAGGATGAGGATGAGGATGAGGAGGAGGAACCAGCACCAGTTGCTGAGTCCGATCCTGAATCCACCGTTGAGGACGATTGATTCTCTTTCTTTTATTTCTGTTTTGTTTAAACTTATTAGGAACGGGTTGTGTTCCTACATTAGTAGTTTGAAATTTTGTATTTCATTTCAAAAGTATTGTATTCAAAGAAGTTTCTATATATGAAAGAACTATTGTTTGTTTCCAAACAACTGTGTTGTTTATATTACATGTTGTATTTATTGTTTTTACTTACACATGTTACATTGGATTTTGACTTCGTGCTAACACTTCTTATAAATAGGAAACTGATGGCTGAGGGAAACGTACATATGACTGTTGCTGAGCTCAACGAGCTAATTAACAACAGAGTCGCAGAGGCTATTGCACAGTATGCTCAGACACACAACACAGGACCACAGGGTCCAGCTGGGGGAGTGATTAACCCACAAGTCTGCACGTTCAAGATGTTCTTGGACTGCAAACCTCACAACTTCAAAGGGTCGGAGGGAGCTATAGGACTTCTCCGATGGATTGAAAAAGCTGAATCTGTGTTCGAGATGTGCAACTGCCCGGATGACAGCAAAGTAAAATTTGCTACTGGAACTTTGGAGGGTCCAGCCCTGACATGGTGGAACTCCAATGTTCAGACTCTGGGGTTGGGAGAAGCAAATGCGTTGACCTGGAACAACTTCAAAACTTTGCTACAAGAGGAGTATTGTCCTCGTAGTGAAATGCAGAAGTTGGAGGAAGAGTATTGGCACCTCAAGATGGAGGGGTCAAACATTGAGGAATACACGACCAGATCGCATGAACTGGCCAGACTGCTTCCACACATGGCTACTCCAGCCAGTAAGTGGATCGAAAGGTACATTGGAGGACTAGTGCCTCAGATTCAAGGGTTGGTGACTTCAGCAAATCCCACCACTATCCAACAAGCTGTTCGTTTAGCACACCAGCTTACGGACCAGGCAGTGTTGCAAGGGACCCTGCCTAAGCGAACATCTGCTACCAAGGTAGGAGATCACAAGAGAAAGTGGGATAGTAACAACTTCAAGGGCAACAACCAACAATCACATCAGCAAAACAGGAAACAAGACTCAAACAAGTCTTATCATGGTTCAAGCAGTGGCCAACAATCATCATCATCGGGGGGCTATATTGGTAAGCACCCCAAATGCAACAAGTGTGGTTACCATCATGCAGGTAACCAATGTGACAGAGCTAAGTGCCAGAGGTGTGGCAAGGTTGGACATGCGGCTAAGGATTGTCGCGGAGAGCTGCAGAACAACAATAACAACCATAATAACAATCAAAACAACGCGCAGAAAGGTTGTTTTGAGTGCGGCAAGATGGGCCATTTCAAGAAAGATTGCCCACAACTTAAGAAAGGCGGGGACAACAATGGTAATGGTAATGGTAATGGAGGTGGCAACGGTAATGGCAATGGCACCAACAACAACAACAACAACAATAATAACAACAACAACGGTGCTAGAGGCAGGGCGTTCGTGATTGGAGGACGTCAAGCGCGGGAGGATCCCAACATCGTTACGGGTACGTTCCTCTTAAATAATCACTATGCCTCTATGTTATTTGACACTGGTGCCGACCGGAGTTTTGTATCTAGTTCACTTGCTAAGTCACTAGATGTTAGTCCCACTGCCTTAGATAGTCCCTATACTGTGGAGTTAGCGGATGGTAAGTTGATTGTAGTAGAAAACATTTATAAGGGATGTATCCTTGATTTGATGGGTCAGACATTAGAGATTGATTTGATGCCTATTGCCTTAGGCAGTTTTGATGTAGTTATTGGCATGGACTGGTTGTCCAAGAACCAGGCTGAAATTGTATGCCATGAAAAGATTGTTCGTATACCTCTTCCGCAGGGAGAGACATTATATGTACAAGGAGAGAAGAGCAGTACGCCACTGCGTCTCATATCTTGTATGAAAGCACACAAATGTCTGCGGAAAGGTCATACGGCAGTTATAGCACTTATAACTGAAAAGCCGGTAGCTGAGAAGAAACTTGAAGATATACCTATAGTTTGTGAATTTCCGGAGGTATTCCCAGAAGACTTGCCGGGATTACCGCCTGTCAGACAGGTGGAATTCCGAATCGACCTTACACCAGAAGCAGCACCGATAGCTAGGGCGCCTTATCGACTTGCACCGTCAGAAATGCAAGAGTTATCCACACAATTGCAAGAATTGTTGGATAAGGGTTTCATACGACCTAGTTTTTCACCATGGGGAGCTCCAGTATTGTTTGTAAAGAAGAAGGACGGAACTTTTCGTATGTGTATCGATTACCGGGAATTGAACAAGGTTACTATCAAGAACCGGTATCCGTTACCTAGGATTGACGATCTGTTCGATCAGTTGCAAGGTTCGAGTTACTACTCGAAAATTGATCTCAGGTCGGGTTATCATCAACTAAGAGTTCAGGAGGAGGATATTCCGAAGACAGCATTCAGAACACGATATGGCCATTATGAGTTCTTGGTCATGCCATTTGGGTTGACAAACGCTCCAGCTGTATTCATGGATCTCATGAATCGTGTTTGTAAACCTTATCTGGACAAGTTTGTCATTGTTTTCATCGATGACATTCTCATCTATTCAAAGTCTGAGGAGGAGCATGCTGAACATCTTCGATTACTACTAGAGCTGTTGAAACAGGAACAACTGTACGCTAAGTTCTCAAAATGTGATTTCTGGATGCGAGAAGTACAGTTCTTGGGGCATATAGTTAATGAAAAGGGTATACATGTTGATCCGGCGAAGATTGAAGCGATTAAGAATTGGGAAGCACCAAAGACCCCTACCGAGGTACGACAATTCCTTGGTTTGGCGGGTTATTATCGACGATTCATTGAGGGTTTCTCAAAGATCGCTCAACCACTTACAGCTCTGACGCACAAGGGAACAAAGTATAACTGGACGGATAAACAGGAAGCTGCATTCCAGTTATTGAAACAGAAACTCTGCAGTGCACCGATTCTGTCCTTACCGGAAGGAACGGAAGACTTTGCGGTGTATTGTGACGCATCTGGACAGGGTTTGGGATGTGTGTTGATGCAACGGGATAAAGTGATCGCTTATGCTTCCAGACAACTACGAACACACGAAAAGAATTACACTACTCATGACTTGGAGTTAGGAGCAGTGGTTTTTGCTTTAAAGATTTGGAGGCATTATCTGTATGGAACTAAGTGTACTATTTACACTGATCATAAGAGTTTGCAACATATCTTTGATCAGAAGGAGCTTAACATGAGGCAACGACGATGGGTTGAGTTGTTGAATGATTATGAGTGTGCAATTAAGTATCACCCGGGAAAGGCTAATGTGGTAGCCGATGCTTTAAGCAGAAAGGATACTTCAACAAGACGGGTTCGTGCACTTATGATGACAATACACACTGACTTACCTGACAAGGTACGCAGTGCTCAGATCGAGGCCTTGAAAGCGGAAAACTTAGTACCGGAATCTTTACGAGGAATGGAAGAACAATTGAATGTTAAACCTGATGGAATTCGTTATTTCATTGATCGAATGTGGATACCTTTGTATGGAGGTTTAAGGGAACTCGTGATGGACGAAGCACACAAGTCAAGATATTCAGTCCATCCGGGATCAGACAAGATGTACCATGACTTGAAGGCACTGTATTGGTGGCCTCACATGAAAGCTGATATTGCTAAGTACGTTAGCAAATGTTTGACTTGTTCGAAAGTCAAAGTTGAATATCAGAAACCATCTGGTTTACTGCAACAACCAGAAATACCGATGTGGAAGTGGGAACAGATTTCGATGGATTTCATTACTAAGTTACCCCGTACACCGAGCGGTTGTGATACAATATGGGTAATTGTCGATCGGTTAACGAAATCTGCACACTTCTTAGCAATCAAAGAAACTGACAAGATGGAGAAGTTGACTCGTATTTACATTAAGGAAGTAGTAGCACGGCATGGCGTGCCAATCTCTATCATATCTGATCGGGATGCCCGATTTACTTCCAATTTTTGGAAATCTCTTCATAAGTCATTGGGGACTCGCTTGGATATGAGTACAGCTTATCACCCACAGACCGATGGTCAAAGTGAACGAACGATTCAAACGCTCGAGGATATGTTACGAGCTTGTGTAATTGACTTTGGTGATAGCTGGGAGAATCATTTACCGTTGGTGGAATTCTCTTACAACAACAGTTATCATACGAGTATTCAAGCAGCACCGTTTGAAGCTTTGTATGGTCGCAAATGTCGTTCACCAGTTTGCTGGGCTGAAATTGGGGACAGTCAGTTAACAGGTCCTGAACTGGTGCACGAGACAACAGAGAAGATAGTTCAAATCCGGAACCGTATGGCAGCGGCTCGGGATCGACAGAAGAGTTATGCAGACAAACGTCGCAAGCCGTTGGAATTTCAAGTAGGAGACCGAGTTCTTCTAAAGGTATCACCTTGGAAAGGTGTGATACGATTCGGCAAGCGCGGCAAGCTTAGTCCACGTTACGTAGGACCTTTTGAGATTCTGAAAAGGATTGGTCCGGTTGCGTACCAACTCAAACTACCGGAAGAACTCAGTGGAGTTCATGATGTCTTTCATGTGTCGAATTTAAAGAAATGTCTTTCTGATGAGACATTGATTGTACCGTTGGAAGAAATACAAGTAGATGAACAACTGCGATTCATTGAAGAACCAGCAGAGATCATGGACCGAGAGGTCAAACAACTGAAGCAAAGCAAGATTCCAATAGTCAAAGTCCGATGGAATTCAAGACGGGGTCCTGAATTCACATGGGAACGGGAAGATCAAATGATGAAGAAATATCCTCATCTATTCAAGACAGCTACTGCTAACACTGAGAGCGCACGTTAAATTTCGGGACGAAATTTCCTTCAACAAGGGGATGACGTGATGCTTTCACACATCAACACTGCAAATTTCAAACTGTAAGCACAAACGTTTTATTTATTCAATTGATTTTGATTTTGTTACAAATATTTGTGCTACATTACATTCTATATGTTTTATGTGCTACATTTCATAGGTTACATGTTATGGTAGTACATACATGATTGGTTACACTCATTCTACTATGTGCGGGGTTGCATAGTACATACATTTTGCTATGTGCGGGGTTACATAGTACAAACAGTTTCAGACACTCACTATGTGTGAGGTTACACAACACAGTATGATCAAACACAAACAGTCACAGTTAGGTGAACTAACTAGTGTACACGCAAAACAGTTACATTGAACGATCACAATTGAGTTGTGATGTTGCAAGCATTAGACTTTGTGTGTGAGTACACACAAGCACACAGAATGATCAAATCACACTAACATGTACGATTTAAATTCGTAAGTAGTTTCCTAACTACTCTTAACACTTGCTAATTTTCGGGACGAAAATTCCTTCAACAAGGGGATGATGTGACAATCCGACTTTTCACACTAACTTTGTTAACGGGAGTTGGTGCTATCACAGGCCCAATAAGGCCAATCAAGACCCAATAATACCAGTAAAGGCCCAACAAGACCAATGAAGGCCCAGTAAAGCCACAGAGGATCCAGTAAGGTCAAGGAAGACTCAATAAGATCAATTAGGCTCAACGAAGTTTATGTAGGCCCAATAGAGCCAATGTAGGCCCAATAAGCAAAGAGAGGCCCATTAAGGCCCAATGTGAACAAAGTAGGCCCAGGGAAGGCCAAGGAAGGCCCAGGAAGGCCCAGTGAGGCCCAGTGAGATCTAGAAAGTCCAGTAAGGTTAAAATAGGTCCAATGAGTTTAAATTAAGTTCTATTGGGTTAATTTAGCCCAATACTAAGTTAAAGGAAGCAATTAGTGATAATTTGGGGTTATTAAAGTAACTTTATTGATCGAAATAATATGTTGGCAATCCGGAATAACTTATAGGAGTTGGGAATGTAGAAAAATCAATTACTAAGTGTTAAATTGTTGAAGATTGAGCTTGTAAGTGATGTTAGTATCAATTTTGACTTCAAAAAGTCAAAATTCGGCCAAAATTGAATGGGGAAATTCGAAATTCAATCAATAGGTTATTATGATTGAATTAGATCAGTTATAATTGTTATTTCAAGAGTTAGTAACGGTTATCAGGGCTATTAACATCGACATTAATCGGATTAAAGGCCCAAATGATATTCAAGAGGTGTAACCGTTACCCTTTGTATCAAATGTGTATAACCGATCAAAATTCATGAAATTGGAACTACAAAACTTCTAGTCGGCATCATTAGGTGTGTTTACATCTCACAATTCGATCACAAGAGTTTAACAAGACGAGTTGGGTCGTGGGTTAGCCGAAATTCAAGCTTCAAGTTGATCTCCATCGATTCTACATCAAATCAGGTAAGGAATCATTCATACATCTTCTAAAACAACCGAATAAGATAATTCCTTTGTTAATTCGGGGTTCTAACATCGAATTGTTCATGAACGACCAATTAGGGTTCTTAAAGAAAACGATTTGGGGGTTGTGATCTTAGGAAGTTTAAAACTGAAATTAACATGCATAGATAGTTTCAGAGACTTCCGAATATGCTAAATGGGATATCAATTTCATGATGCAAACATGAATTTAATGATTTCGAATTCTAGGGCTTTAAAACAAAACGGTTTTGGGGGTTTTCGATCAAAGGGGTTTAAGAATCGAATTAATTGATATGGGAAGCTTCATAAGGTACCGATTAAGCTAAAGCATAGAACAATTTCTGGTTTAAACAACGAATTTATAGATATCTAATTCTAGGGTTCATCACATAATCGGTTTTGGGGATTTTTATACCGATGAGTTCTGGAATCAAATTAATTGGTATAGATAGTTTCAGAATGCTTCGATTAATCTAAAGCCTAAGTTAATTTGATGTTATAATCGTGAATCATAAGATTTTGTGTTGAATGATAATTCGGTTTAAAACCGAACATATTTGGGATTAATTGGAACATTCTGATTCAGTTTGGATCAAATTAAAACCGGTTATAGAATCGGTTGGATCTAAGGAATAGAAGCCCTATGGTTTTGAGGACTATCGAGTTCGAATTCACGATCAATTGAAGGGTGTAAGCTTCGGCTATATTATGGAAAAGGAATTGGGCTGGAATGGTATTTAAAAGAATTTAAATCTGATATCCATTGCGACACCCTAGCGGGCTGAGTTGGTTAGATGCATGTGTTTGGTGTTGAGGGTCGCGGGTTCGAGTCCCGGCCCAACCATATTTTTAGATTTTAAATTAATTTTAGTATTTTGGGCATAACTTTCGCATACGAACTCCGATTAAGTCCGTTCAAGTTGCGTTGGAACCGTAACGAGAATACGAATGTGTTAGGATGATAAAATTCATATTTTTGTCCGAACACGAAATCGCGTATAATTACGGTTAATTGAATAAAATCAAATATGATTTTATTTAATCGATTTCAGTGACACGCGTACTTCCGTATGCCTAATTCTCACACTTTAACGTACGTATGTTGATACGCATGTGATTTTAAGCACAAAACGATTATTCGAATAATAATAGGTTATTGTTTAAATCACAGATTCTTCGTAGAGGATTTCTACGCAAGTTCACACGTGTTTGATCATTCTACTCTTATCAAAGGTGCGTACACGGCCCCTTTCTTATTTTAAACTGTTTTGGGGGAGAAAACATGTGTAACAAACTGATTTTTAGATACATAACACTTGCATGAGTTATCTGTTTACATTATGTGAAAACATATCAACTTGAAAGTCCTTACACACCTCGAACCGTTTAGTTTGCTGTAATGCAAAGCGTGGTAGTTGGAAATAGATCTATTAGGTTTGACAAACCTCACCTGGTAGATGGGATCTACGCAGGTGTTTGACTGACCAAACACACATTTACTATTGTTGTGATAGACAATAGTGGCAAGGCGAAAACATGCTATAGCATGGCAACTAGTCAGCTTCGGTGTCGAACACGTATGTAAATAGTTATATGACTAGCTATCATGACTGTGCAATTGTGATTATGTTATCTACAACTTGTTATTCAAACTGATGTTTTGAACACTATGATTACTTAAAACCTGTGTTATGCACCAACCTTTGTGTTGACTTGATTTGCATGTTTTCTCAGGACGCTAAGGCGCGCGTAACAGCTGGCATGGACTAGGAAGATAGAGTCTCATGCATTTCTTTTACTTTGATTATTTAAATCTGAATATTTAAGTACTTTGAATTGTAATGTTTGATTTACAACTGTTTATGGTTTTTAAACGCTTCCGCACTTTTTGTAAACTCTGGTTATTATGTTTGTTTTAAAGACCAATGTATGTTTTTGAAATTCATATAGAGGTCTTCGCTATGTCTAATGATCTGAGATCCTGGTTTGTCACGTTCCCAAACGGTATGATTCCGTTAGTTGAAATTGGGGGTGTGACATTGATATTATCACTGGTATACATATTGAGAACGTATATTATCACAAAGAGCATAAACCATGGGAAGTTTAGTTGAAATATAACTAAACAGAACCAGAGAGTTAGTAAAGTTGTATTTACTTAATATGGATTGTTGGTTGGGAATGGTAGTGGTATAGGATTCTATAGTCAAAGATAGGCAAGGATATAATGATAGTCTATCGAAGAGGTGGTGGGATGGCGGCTGAGGCAGTTGCGACTAACCTCTACGTATGCCCTATACATAAACCATCTTCGGTTTCTCATGATTATATCAGTGTTGAGGCTTTGGTGAGGAGAATCCAGGGTTTTTGGTTTGGAATGGAAAGGATTTTGAATTTGTTATGGTTTGGTTACTAAACATACTCAATGACACATGGTCATGGTTTATTGAAATAGCGGTAGGACGGTGGCTGGATATGTTGCGACCTACTCCTACATATGCCCTATACATAAGCATATTTCGGTCTATTATGGATGTGTCGGTGATATGGTTTAACGGGTTTTGGATAGGGAAATTATAATATTCAAGATAATAAAATAATGGAAGCATTATTAAAGATAAACACGCGTTGGTGAGGTTACGATTATAAATTAAACGTGAATGTTATTTTAGAAATATTAACTTAATAATGTATTCGCGTGGGTGACGATTCACACGAATATAATTATTAAGAATAATATTCTGAAACGATATTCCATAAATCGTAAATCGAATCGAAATACGATACGAGCGTTGGATTCTGAAAGGTGACGATCTTTACGAATACGTACGTAAGTAACGCGTTTCGACGAGATAACGGAATAATATTAAACGATATTAAATTAATAAATGGAAATTTAAAACGTTTATTAGGAATTACAACCTAAGACGTATACGAATAAATCGGTTTATTAAATAAATAATTTAACGAGATTAACGAAATCATTTTACGAAATAATCTAGTTAAAAGCATTTTATTAAAATGAAACAACATCATTTAAACATGTTTTGTTTTAAATATGTTTTACTAGAAAAACCGAGCATTTAATAAATTATATCGCGAAATAAACGAGACCGAGCACACGAGAAAGACGCGGGGTATAAATGGTGGCAATCCTTCTTTCTTCTTCATTTTTCATCAAGCCTTTCTCTCTCTAGAAGTGATTTCCGCCACTCCACTCTCTCTCTAACTTCTCTCTACATTTGCACACTCGTTTCTCAACGGATTCGTGAGATCTTGGTGCCAAATCGTTCGTGTGATCGAAGAGAACATAAACCCACGAAAAAATCCAACATTTGGTTCACATTTTGAGGTAAATCGCGAGTTTCATTGTTGTTTCTCACATTAACAACCATAGGTTTACATTCTTACATGTTAAACGATTCCCACACCTTTAGAACCCTAAAACTAGCTAATATGGGTATGAGAGAATCGTAGGGAAGAACCTGCAACAGCTAGGATTCAGGGATAAAATGATGATGATGATGAACAGGATTGGTGCGTGGGATGTCAGGTCGACGAACCTAGGATATTGGAACCTTAGTCGAACCTCCATGAGTGGGAAAAAGAGGGTGGCCGAACCCCATAGGGTGGCCGAACCCATTGAGTCCCGAACCTGTGTTGATCGAATCACCACGCTGACCACCGAACCCATCATCAGCGAACCCTTTTCATCAGCCAAACCCTGTACCCTGTGAACCATAAGGACCGAACCTTAGCCAGTAGCGAACCCTTGATCACGAACCTATTTATTAATGACGAACCAGGGATGGCGAGCCTTGCATGGCCGAACCCATGCATGGCCAAGTTTTTCCAGCCGAACCCTTCTCATTGGGACGAACCTAGGGCTGTGGAATCATGATGGGCCGAACCTAAGAGTCACGAACCCTAGGTTACCGAAAATTAAAGTGGCTAGGGTATAGGGGCAGCGAACCTATGGGGCTGTTGAACCTAAGCTTTGCCTAGTTAAAGTCAAAGATAAATGAAGGAACAAGGGGACTATGTATAACCACGCATGCATGAAAACTTTTAAGAGCTACCACCTTTCCAAATAAATACAAGTCTTGAATAATGAGGTTTCACATAATGGGAACATTTTTGTGTAAATAATTTAAATATCACTTTCTTAAACTTAAACTAGATTTTGAGACTTAAACTAGGGTGGTAAATGTAATCAACATGCATGCACTCAAATTTTGAATGTGTATACATTGTGTCTAAGGTTCCCTTTTTTTTTACAACATGTACGATCTGTATGCTCTTCCTAAAGCCATTATGAATGGGCTGACTGAACAAATTAATGTTAAACCGATCCTTTATAAGCAGGATAAGAAACTTTGATGATTTTCACTCTAACTTAGGTAACAAACCTAAGTAACTCGTGCACCTAATAACCAAAAGGCTAACGAATACGAAGAGCTTAATTATGATTAAATATTAATACTTATGAACACGAAATATGCGATAAATTACAGGTTGTTGAATTACTTTGATTTCTCTTACGTGAGCGCGCATTTTACAAGATCACTGAATCTAAAGCATTCAAGTAAGTTCTCATAACCTCCTTTTTAAATCATTTTGTTTTAAACTCGGAGGTGGAACATGTATAGCAGTTTTATATATTATTTTGATAACACATGGGTGACACCTGGTTTATCATATTGATATTTATATTATTTGATTATCTCGATTCCATGAGTCGTTGTTGACTTCCGTCATCCGCAATGATTGCATGTATTGTCACTTGGATTATCACAGCTCCATGAGTCATTGCTGTTGACTTCGGTCATCCGCAATGATTGCATGTTTTGTCACGTGGATTGCCACAACTCCATGGGTCGTTGTCGTTGACTTCGGTCAATCGCAATGATTGCATGTATTGTCACTTATACTAATTGAATATATTGATGATTGTGATTGGTTGAATATATGCGTTTGTTTATTTGGGATTATTTGAATTATGTGATTGTGTGTTTGTGTTTGTGTGTTGGATTACCTCGCAGGTGCACATGTGGACTTTCTCGGAAAATTATAAACTTTCATAAACATTTTTGAAATATAAAAATTTATGATTACTCACCAACTACTTCGTAGTTGACACTTGATTTTTACATGTTTCAGGGAACGAGGAGAAGTAGGTAGAGCAGGATAGCTCTACATCTTTTGGACAACATCACTTAGGTTCTTTGACTTAGCTAAAATAACTGAAATTTTGGAGACTAGAGTTTAGTTAGTTTAGCTAAATCTTTTGTGTAATTGATGTAACTATCTCATGACGAACATGATTTTTGATGTAATTAATTTGGTTGATTAATTGATATGTGATGATTTAATTAGATGCCCACGAGCTTATGAACAATCTACACATCCCTCGTGGCATCCCGACGTTTCCGCCATCGGTCGGGGTGTTACACATGGGGAAGTCATCAACGATCATGAAGATTCAGTTGGCGCATGACTTGTAGTTGGAGCGGATATTGTGGAACTGAAATAGACTACCGTTATGTTATTTCATGTTATAAATTGAGGCAATTGTCGATCTAGGAACACACACCAATCGCACCTAGCTTACTTCTGCTTATTTCTTGCTCATATTCAGAAGATTCAGAGTTCTTTACACTTAGTGATCGATCGATTGTACTCTTGTATTTTAATCCTATTTTTTGTAATAATAAGAACAAGGTAGAGTGACGATTGTCACCTCCCGAGGTTTTTATGCCGGCAATCCTGACGGATTGAGGGCTTTTCCTCGTATAAATCTCGTGTGCAAGCTGTTTATTTCATTTCATATTCTGAAATATCCCTAGGGATCCTTAGGGATAATTTTACCGAATTTCACTTACAAACTGTTTTCTTGATTGTAAAACACAAACCCCACTAAACTAATTCGATTTTGCTAAAAATTATACTTGTTAATTTTTACCCGAAACAATTTGGCGCCCACCGTGGGGCAAACTTGTGTTTTTTAACAAAAACCTTGTTTAAAAGGCGTTTTCAGAAGAAAAATATTGAAAAATGGCTTCACAACCGAGATCAACTTCTTCATTACCTATTGTTTCTGCTACTACTACTAATGTGTCCTCGTAGATTCCTGTTTTTTCCAAGAATTCTTATAATCCTAGCAATGCTGAAAAGAAAACCACACTTGTAGCCGAGAGTGTTCCATCAACAAGGATGACCACTTCTGCTCCTATACTTGTTTCTAACAATGATATTTTGAGTATGCTTCAGCAGGTTCAGCAGTAAATGTTGGATCAACAAAGAATGAATCAAAAAGAATAAGCAGATCGAAACTTCAACTCCGTTGGCTCCAAGGATCCTGGATTTCGGGACATCAGGAATGTCTGGGAATCATTTCGGAGACTTCATTCCCATGCAGACTAGTCTCGGGGATCCTTCGGGATCCCAAGGGTTTAGGATATCTCGGGATAATACCAGTATCCCGGGAACTTCTTGTCTAACTCCCATTACCAGCAATACTTTTAACTATTCTCCCATTGATACAACTAACTTTGGTTCTATGCAGGAATCCGGGCTAACTCCCCAAGTGGCTAAGGAAATTCAGAAACTCAGGGATATGATCTCAAGTGTTCCCGGAGTGGTGAAGCCTATTCTTGAGGTTCCTGTCACAACCCACAGGATCTCTAGATTTGCTCCACCAATATGTGATGCTGAGATCCCAAAGAGATTCCAAACTCCAACCATGAAGTTGTATGATGGAACCACAGACCCTGAAGAACATGTGGCACAGTATAGGGAAAGAATGGAGACTAACCCTATACCCCCACATTTGAAGGGAGCATGCTTATGCAAGGGATTCGGTTCAACATTGACAGGGGCAGCCCTGAAATGGCTGCTTAATGTTCCTCCCTACTCAATAACTTCATTTGCTCATTTGATTAATCTATTTAACAATCAGTTTTCTTGTAGCAGGACATTTGAGAGATTGACCAGTGATCTTTACAGGATAACCCAGGGATCCGACGAATCCCTCAGGAGCTATGTCAACAAGTTTGGCAGAGAATCCCTGGATATCCCTAACCTTGACATCACTACGGCTGTTCAAGAATTTAAGATGGGGTTACAAAGAAACTCACCATTTTATGATGACTTGGTTATGAATCCTTGCAGGAACATGGACGAAGTTCGAAACCGTGCATTGAGGTTTATTAGATTGAAGGATGATAAAGAAATCCAGAAGAGGATCACCACAACACCTCCCAATGATCAAGGCAAAAGAAAATTGGATTCACCTACCAACAAGTCATTCAAATCCAAACCATACTACAAGGCTGATAACCACAAGATCAACTATGTGGATGAGGATGAGGATGATGAAGAATATCCCAGGATATCTGACTTTTGTTTTTCTGTAGATATTCCTGAATTAATGTGCGCTATGCAGGACTTAGGTGAAAAACCTAGGTGGCCACCAAAGGAAAAGAAGTTTGCAACAAGGGACAAATCCAAATGGTGTTCCTTTCACGAAGACTTCGACCACATAACCGATGATTGCATTGCACTAAGGAAGGAAATAAGCTACCTACTAAGCAAAGGTCATCTCAAGGAACTACTGGGGAAAAAGAAAGAAAGAAGACATGATTCCAACGGTAATAAACATTATTTCTGGTGGTTCTGATATCTGTGGTACCTCTTATTCTGCAGCCAGGAATCATGCTAAAGAAGCCAAGATGGAGAATGGAGAGAGACCCACAAAGACATCAACACTTACCATCGAGACAGTGGTATCTTTTGAAGAGCAAGATCGCGAAAACATCCTGGATCCTCATCATGATGGGTTAGTCATTACATTATATGTTGATAACCACTATGTACGCATGATACTTATAGATGGAGGAAGTTCAGTCAACATCATCCAATTAGAAACACTCAAGAGGATGAATATCCCTAAATCAGAGATAACTACCAAATCTCTAATCCTGGTTGGATTTAGTGGTGAAGCTAAAGCCACTGTTGGAGAAATCAAGCTACCGGTATACATCGAGGGGGTAAACTCTATGCAACGTTTTTGTATTATAGATTCCCTATCTTGTTATAATATTATACTAGGTAGACCTTGGATTCATGAAATGAAAGCTGTCCCCTCGACCTATCATCAGTGTGTCAAGCTGCCAACACCATGGGGAGTAGTTTAAATCAACAGTGATCAGCAAGAAGCCAAGGAGTGCTATTCATCTTTGATGAAGGGAACAACTAGACCTTCATCAGCATAGCAATCAAAGTGTGAACTTGGGGATACTCAGGGATATAGGGAGAAGGAAGTAAAGGAAGTACCTCTAAACCCCGATGATCCTGAAATCAAGGTCCTTATAGGGACAAATATCCCTAAGGATGTTGAAGGGAAACTGATTTCTTTTCTGAAATCAAGAGTTTCCACATTCGCATGGAAACATGAGGATATGACAGGAATATCCTCAGATGTGATTACACATAAGTTAGGGATAGATAGGAATATAAAGCCTGTCCACCAAAAAAGAAGGAAATTTTCACCCGAAATGAATCTAATCATTCGAGAGGAAGTAGAGAAACTCCTCAAAGCAAAAATGATTAGAGAGGTGAAATTTCCAAAGCGGCTAGCCAATGTGGTCGTGGTTCAAAAGAAGAATGCAAAGTGGAGAGTTTGTGTGGGCTACACAGATCTCAACAAGGCTTGTCCTAAGGACCCCTTTCCATTACTACATATAGACTCCATGGTAGATGCAACAACAGGACATGAAATGTTAACTTTCATGGATGCATCGGCAGGCTTTCAACAAATTCAAATGGAACCTTCAGACCAAGAAGATACAGCCTTCATGACGCCAACAGGGATATATTGCTATACGACAATGCCATTTGGCTTGAAGAATGCTGGAGCCGCATACCAGAGACTTGTCAACATGATGTTCAGAGATAAACTGGGGGACACTATGGAGGTTGTAACACCCCGACCGATGGCGGAAACGTCGGGATGCCACGAGGGATGTGTAGATTGTTCATGAGCTCGTGGGCATCTGATTTAAATCATCACATATCAATTAATCAACCAAATTAATTACACAAAAATCATGTTCATCATGAATTAGTTACATCAATACACAAAAGATTTAGCTAAACTAACTAAACTCTAGTCTTCAGAATTTCAGTTATTTTAGCTAAGTCCAAGAACCTAAGTGATGATATCCCAAAAGATGTAGAGCTATCCTGCTCTACCTACTTCTCCTCGTTCCCTGAAACATGTAGAAAAATCAAGTGTCAACTACGAAGTAGTTGGTGAGTAATCATAAGTTTTATGTTTAAAAAGGTTTACAAAATATTTATAAAAGATTAGAGTTTTTCAAGTATTTCCACATGTGCACCTGCAAGATAATCCAACACTCAAACACAACACATCAAACACATAATTCAAACAATCATGGATAATCCATCACATATACATTCAATCAATCTCAATCATCGGTATCTTCACATTGTATAAGTGACAATACATGCAGTCATTGCGGTTGACCGAAGTCAACGACAACGACCCATGGAGTTGTGGTAATCCACGTGACAATACATGAAATCATTGTGGATGACCGAAGTCTACAACAACGATTCATGGAGTTGTGATAATCCAAGTGACAATACATGTAATCATTGTGGCTGACCAAAGTCAACAACAACGATCCATGGAGTTGTGTTAACCCGTGGTAATCCATAAACAATGAAAATCCCATAATATGCACATCATAATGATAAACCAGGTGTCAACCATGTGTTATCAAAATAATATATAAAACCGGCATACATTATCCACCTCCGAGTTTAAAAACAAAATAGTTTAAAAGGAGGTTATGAGAACTCACCTGACTTCTTTAGATTCAGTGTTCGATAGAATGCGCGCTCACGTATGTGAAATCAAAGATACTTCAACAACCTGAATGTAATATGTGTTCGTGTTCATAACTATATACGTTTCATTTCAATTGAGCAACCATGAGTGTTTACTTTTAAATCGTTAAATTTCTCGTTAACTTAGTTTATTTGTCCTAAGTTAAATTGTAACACTCAAGGCTTTATTAATGATCATCATAAGAAGGTAATCTAAACTTGTTAGTTTTAATTATCAAATGGTGATAAACAAGTCTTGAGATACTAGATGTACCCTGATGAATATGTATGATAAAGAGTGATGTCTTTAATCATACGTGTATCTATACATGCATACATGTCCAATTAAATTGACCACCAAACTTTCTAAGTTATAAAGATTAACCTTTATGTTCAAGAAATCACACTTAGGTTAATTACATAAAATGTTTCAATGTATATAATCTAAAGTTTTTAAAACTTTATCCGTCCAGTTATACTTCGTTCCCTTGTGCGTAAGAGCTGTAAGTGGTTGAGCGATCTTTGAGAAACCCTCAATGAATCGTCGATAATAACCCGCCAAACCAAGGAATTGTCGTACCTCGGTAGGGGTCTTTGGCGCTTCCCAATTCTTAATCGCTTCAATTTTCGCTGGATCAACATGTATGCCCTTTTCATTGACTATATGACCCAGGAATTGAACTTCTCGCATCCAAAAGTCACATTTCGAGAACTTAGCGTACATTTGTTCTTGTTTCAATAATTCTAGTAGCAATCGGAGATGTTCAGCGTGCTCCTCCTCAGTCTGAGAATAGATGAGAATGTCATCAATGAAAACAATGACAAACTTATCAAGATAAGGTTTACAAACACGATTCATGAGATCCATGAATACAGCTGGAGCGTTTGTCAACCCAAATGGCATGACCAAGAACTCATAATGGCCATAGCGCGTTCTGAAGGCTGTCTTCGGAATGTCTTCTTCTTGGACTCTGAGTTGATGGTAACCAGATCTAAGATCAATCTTCGAGTAGTAGGTTGAACCTTGCAACTGATCAAACAGATCGTCAATTCTAGGTAACGGATACCGGTTTTTTATAGTAACCTTGTTAAGTTCCCGGTAATCAATACACATACGGAAAGTCCCGTCCTTTTTCTTGACAAATAAGACTAGGCCTCCCCACGGTGAAAAACTAGGTCGTATAAAGCCCTTATCCAACAACTCTTGCAGTTGTGTAGATAACTCTTGCATCTCAGATGGTGCAAGTCGATAAGGCGCCCTAGCTATCGGTGCTGCGTCTGGTGTAAGGTCGATTCGGAATTCCACTTGTCTGATAGGTGGTAATCCCGGTAAGTCTTCTGGAAATACTTCAGGAAATTCACAAACTACTGGAATGTCTTCAATCTTCTTCTCAGCTACCGGCTTCTCAGTTATAAGTGCTATAACTGCTGTATGACCTTTCCGTAGACATTTGTGTGCTTTCATACAAGATATGAGACGCAGTGGCGTACTGCTCTTCTCGCCTTGTACATGCAATGTCTCTCCATGTGGAAGAGGTATACGAACGATCTTTTCATGGCATACTATTTCAGCCTGGTGTTAGGACAACCAGTCCATGCCAATGACTACATCAAAACTGCCTAAAGTGATAGGCATAAGATCAATTTCCAATGTTTGACCCATCAAATCAAGGATACATCCCTTAAGGATATGTTCTACTACAATTAACTTGCCATCAGCTAGTTCTACAGTGTATGGGTTTTCTAAGGCAGTAGGACTAACATTTAGCAACTTAGAAAGGGAACTAGATACAAAACTCCGATCTGCACCAGTATCAAATAGAATAGAGGCATAGATTATTCAAGAGGAACGTACCCATGACAATGTTGGGATCCTCCCGTGCCTGACGTCCTCCAATCACAAACGCCCTGCCCCTAGCACCATTGTTGTTGTTATTGTTGTTGTTATTGGTGCCATTGCCATTTCTGTTGCCGTTGCCATTTGCATCATTAGTCCCGCCTTTCTTGAGCTGTGGGCAATCCTTTTTGAAGTGCCCCGGCTTACCACACTCAAAACAACCCTTCTGTGCGTTGTTCTGGTTGTTGTCTGATTGTTGGAATTGTTTTGCAGTTCTCTGCGGCAATCCTTAGCTGCATGCCCTCCTTTACCACACCGTTGACACTTAAACTTATCACACTGATTCCCAGCGTGATGGAATCCACACTTGTTGCACTTTGGGTGTTTACCAATATACCCCCTGATGATGATGACTGCTGACCACTGTTCGAGTTGTGATAAGACTTGTGTGAATCCTGCTTTCGGTTCTACTGAAACGGCTGTTGGTTGAAATTCTTGGTGTTGCTGCTTTCCCACTTCCTCTTGTGGTCTCCCACCTTAGTAGCTGATGTTCGTTTAGGCAGAGTTCCTTGTAAAACTGCCTGGTCAGTCAATTGGTGTGCTAGTCGAACAGCTTGTTGAATCGTTGTGGGATTTGCAGATGTAACCAACCCCTGGATCTGAGGCACCAACCCTCCTATGTACCTCTCTATCCACTTACTTGCTGGAGTAGCCATGTGAGGTAGGAGTCTGGCCAGTTCATGTGACCGAGTCGTGTACTCCTCGATGTTTGACCCCTCCATCTTGAGATGCCAATACTCCTCCTCCAGTTTCTGCATTTCACTGCGAGGACAGTACTCCTCCTGCAGTAAGGTTTTGAAACCATTCCAAGTTAAGGCATTGGCCTCACCCAATCCCAGAGTTTGAACACTAGAGTTCCACCAAGTCAATGCTGGACCTTCCAAAGTTCCAGTAGCATACTTAACCTTATTCTCATCAGGACAGTTACACATCTCAAACACTGATTTGGCTTTCTCAATCCATCATAGGAGTCCAATGGCTCCTTCCGATCCTTTGAAGTTGTGTGGCTTGCAGTCCAAGAACATCTTGAACGTGCACGCCTGTGGGTTCACCAATCCCCCTGCTGGACCATGTGGCCCTGTAGTGTGTGTCTGAGTGTAGTTCGTGATTGCCTCCGCGACCCTGTTATTGATCAGCTCGTTGAGCTCAGCAACTGTCATGTGTATGTTCTCACCAGCCATGATCTTCATAGTTAGAATGAGTGTTAGATAGTTATCAAAATCTAATGTGAAATGTGTAAACAATACAACAAACAAACATGTAACTGTATGAATCAACACAACTGCTGGCAATAAGTAATAGTTTTCAATAGATAATAATCTGATTTGAGTACAATACTTTCAAAATCAAAACATAGGTTTTCAAACATCTAATGTAGGGACACAACCCGCCCCTAATAAGTTTAAACAAAATAAAGAAAATCAAGCATCCTCAATAGTGGAGTCAGCATCAGAATCAAAATCCTGTGCTGGTATCTCCTCCTCCTCTTCTTCCTCCTCTACTTCAGATACAAACTGCTCTTCCAATGCAATCAACCTTCCCTCAGCAATGTCGGCTCTATGTTCTTCCTCTTGCACTCGTGTAGTCAGATGGACAATGTGAGACTCCATCCCCTGAACTACACTGCGAAGCTCTGCGTATCGGGCGTTTACATCCCGGAGCTCCTGTGCCATATGCTCGATCCGATCATTAGCCCACTTTGACTCCCATGTCAATCGGGCGACATCATCTGACTCAAACCGTGGCCTCTTACAGGCACGAAACCTAGGTGGCATACGATATGAAGACTCCTCGGTGGAATCCTCCGCATGTGCTTTCCCTGGGTCTCTCTGTGGCTCCTCCTATGGGTCATCCTCAGGATCCTCCTGTGGATCCTCCTCAGGATCCTCCTCTGGATGCTCCTCTGGGTCGTCCTCCTCCGGGTCCTCGTCCGGGTCCTCTACGGGATCCTCCTCCGGATCATCCTCATGATCCTGAAATGCTGGAGCTATCGGCTCCTCATCATCGAGTACGATCACGTGCAGTGGTGACGGTGCTGCCATATCTGTTACATAAGACCATATGTAAATACTAGGCAAAAACAATTGTGTAAACAAGTGTCTAATGTCTAACAGTTATAGTCTAAGTCTACTTATGCAAACCTAGTTCGCTATAACCAATGGCTCTGATACCAATCTGTCACACCCCCAATTTTCAACTAACGAAATCATACCGTTTGGGACGTGACAAACCAGGATCTCTGATCATTATACATAACGAAGACCTCTATATGATTTTCAAACATACTTTGGTCTAAAACTGTAATATCAAAGTTCTAACGTTGCGGAAGCGTTTTTAAAACAATAACAGACATAACGGTTTGAAAACTGTAAATTACAAAACAAAGTCTCAAATGTTTAAATTCAAAACAATAGGAATGTAAAATATGCATGCGACTCGATCTCCTAGTCCATGCTTGCCTGCTTGCGTACCTTAGCGTCCTGAGAAAACATGTAAATTAAGTCAACACAAAGGTTGGTGCTTACACAGGTTTAAGTATTCACAAATGTTTGAAACAACTGTTTGAACAAAATGTTTGCAGATAACATAATCACACATGCATAGTCATGATAGCTAGTCATTTGTACTATTTACATAAGTGGTCGACAACCGAAGCTGACTGTTGCATGTTTT
>SZYD01000685.1:0-37784 GCA_009363875.1 Mikania micrantha
TACACGGACTAAATATAAAATATTAAATAATTAGTAATATAAATTTAAAAATTATAATATAATATGTTGTTAAACATTGATTAAATTATGTATTAATAATTATTTTAAGTAATAAATAATAGTAAAATTTTTAATAAATAAAGAATTCTACTTGACCTTCTTAATTTGTAACAATAATGATTTTTATGTTAACTATTGGTAAAAACTTGAGTTAGTTTTTATAAAAATAATTGTTGCTAATCAAGAAAATAATATACATATTACATAAAGAGTGAAGTGAAATGACTCATTTGAAAAATCATTAAACATAAACAACTTAAATTTTTAAATTTCCTATTATTGTTTTTTAACTTTGGTTTTTAAAGAAATTATTTTTTAAACATTTTGTTTTAAGATATTACGAATTGTTTATAAAAATCCCATTATGTTAAAACTTTGATCTATAGTTTATTTTATTTATAAAAATACTAATTTAAAATATTTCTTTATTTTACAAAATGATTTTTGGAAAATTTCATATTTTATATACATTTTTAAAGTTTCTTTTAATAGAAACATTTGTTCTTTTTATATTATAATTATTTAATAGGATAGATAATATAGTTATTTAATATGAGAGATGATTAAATTAAATCTATACTCTATAATAAAAGAATAACAATTTTGCCACATGTCAAATTCTTACACCACTATTGCCACTTGTTATCTTTTTACATTACTATTGCCACTTGTCAGATTCTTATTATTACATTTAATTCTCTCTCATATTAAATAACTATATTCTCTCTCTTATTAATAAATTGTTCCTTTTATTAAATAATTATAATATTAATAACTAACATATAATTTATCTTTTTAAAAAAAACACACTTAAAATTTTTTTATAAAATACCAAATATATTATAATCAAAATTTTTTATAGTAACAAATATTTTATTTAAAAAAATATGTAAAAACAAGTTATCTTAAAATAAAATTTTAAAATAAAATATACTATAAAAAGAGTATTTAAACAATGAGATTTTTCAAAAAAATGATGTTTTTTAATTTATTTAAAAACTGAAGTAATAAAAATGATAGATAAAGTTACACTCTTGATCTGTTATGTTTAATTTTATTTTTAAATTGGGCCGTTCAACTTTAATAATTACAAAAATTATATTTTATATTTTTGATTTATAAAAATTAGTTTTTAATATAATACAAATTAAAGTTTTAACGTTATTATTTCGAAGATATCAATGTTACACATTAAAAGATCATATATCATTTGTATAATACTTAAAGTTTTTAATTATTTTTTTATACTTAAAATATTTATTAACATGTAAATTAATCATTTTACATCAAACTATCGGTTTATAATTGCTAAATTTTCATCACTAACTGCTTAATATTTTATATTAAATCCGTGTAATACACGGGTTAATAACCTAGTATATTTATAAAAAACGTGATTAACAACGTATTTTTTTCTATTCAAAGTGTGATTAGTAACGTAATTAAAAACCTATTATTTTTTTCTAATCAAAGTGTAATTATTAATACAAAAGAAAATACGTTAGAAACATAAGAAAAAACTTTAATTTACTTACTTTGTCTATCAAATTTAACTATTAACTATAATTTAAGTTTTTGTTTTTGTCTTTCAAAAAGCTTTTTTTTTGTTCTAAACTATCTTATCTTACTATTATAATTACTATTATAATAAACAAACATTATTTTTGACACTTGTCATATTTTTAAACCAATATTGCCACATGTCTCATTTTACCATCTAACTCAACTCTCTTTCATATTAAATAATTTTATTAACTTTATTATTAAATAACTAAAACATTAATGATATTATTTACTTTTTTAATGTTAAAATGGTTTTTAAAAAAATTAAAAAAATTAAAACACTTAAAAAAAGTTTCTAAAATATTAATTTGTTCTACAAAACAAGTTTTCTAAAAAACATTTTTAAAAAAATGAAATAAACTATAAAAAAAAGATTTTAAACAAAATTATTTTATAAACAAATAACATTTTTAACACGAAATGCTTAAAAAATAATTGCTTTAAAAACTAAAAGTTATAAAAATGATAGGGAAAATTCCAGTTTTGGACATTTTGTTTAATAATATTTTCAAATTAGGTCACTTAGCTTTAATAATTAAAAAATAGGTACCTTACTTTTTTAATTTTAAAACTAATAGTTTTTAATGTTAATTAGTTTAAAATTTTCAACTCATACAATTTAAGAAAGTCAAGCATCAATTCTTTTATTATTAAAGTTTTTAGTTGATTTTTTCATTATTTAATATACTTAATAATACCTAATTTATTCATTTCATATTAAAATATTGTTTTATAAATATTTTTATTATTACTTATTTTATATTAAACCCCGTGTAATACACGGGGTAATAATCTAGTAAGATAATAAAAAAGTGACAAGTGGCAATTAAAGCATGAGGATGTGACAAGTGTCAAAAACATTTTTGTTTATTATAATAGAAAGATTACTCGTGTATTACACGGACTAAATATAAAATATTAAATAATTAGTAATATAAATTTAAAATTATAATATAATATGTTGTTAAACATTGATTAAATTATGTATTAATAATTATTTTAAGTAATAAAATAATAGTAAAATTTTTAATAAATAAAGAATTCTACTTGACCTTCTTAATTTGTAACAATAATGATTTTTATGTTAACTGTTGGTAAAATCTTGAGTTAGTTTTATAAAAATAATTGTTGCTAATCAAGAAAATAATATACATATTACATAAAGAGTGAAGTGAAATGACTCATTTGAAAATATCATTAAACATAAACAACTTAAATTTTTAAATTTCCTATTATTGTTTTTTAACTTTGGTTTTTAAAGAAATTATTTTTTAAACATTTTGTTTTAAGATATTACGAATTGTTTATAAAAATCCCACTATGTTAAAACTTTGATCTATAGTTTATTTATTTTATAAAAATACTAATTTAAAATATTTCTTATTTTTACAAAATTGATTTTTGGAAAATTTCATATTTTATATACATTTTTTAAAGTTTCTTTTTAATAAAAACATTTGTTCTTTTTAATATTATAATTATTTAATAGGATAGATAATATAATTATTTAATATGAGAGATGATTAAATTAAATAAGATAATAAAAAAGTGACAAGTGGCAATTAAAGCATGAGGATGTGACAAATGTCAAAAAGATTTTTGTTTATTATAATAGAAAGATTACTCGTGTATTACACGGACTAAATATAAAATATTAAATAATTAGTAATATAAATTTTAAAATTATAATATAATATGTTGTTAAACATTGATTAAATTATGTATTATAATTATTTTAAGTAATAAAATAATAGTAAAATTTATAATAAATAAAGAATTCTACTTGACCTTCTTAATTTGTAACAATAATGATTTTTATGTTAACTGTTGGTAAAAACTTGAGTTAGTTTTATAAAAATAATTGTTGCTAATCAAGAAAATAATATACATATTACATAAAGAGTGAAGTGAAATGACTCATTTGAAAATATCATTAAACATAAACAACTTAAATTTTTAAATTTCCTATTATTGTTTTTTAACTTTGGTTTTTAAAGAAATTATTTTTTAAACATTTTGTTTTAAGATATTACGAATTGTTTATAAAAATCCCATTATGTTAAAACTTTGATCTATAGTTTATTTTATTTTATAAAAATACTAATTTAAAATATTTCTTATTTTTACAAAATTGATTTTTGGAAAATTTCATATTTTATATACATTTTTTAAAGTTTCTTTTTAATAAAAACATTTGTTCTTTTTAATATTATAATTATTTAATAGGATAGATAATATAGTTATTTAATATGAGAGATGATTAAATTAAATCTATCTATTCTAATAAACAAAAATCTTAATTTGCCACTTGTCACATTCTAAGGCTATAATGCCACTTGTCAATTTTTTATACACTTATTTAATTATCTCTTATTAAATACATCATATTATATCTCATATTAAATAAATTGTATTATTTATTTTAATAAATAATTATTATAATAATAACTAATAATATTATTTTTATTTTTCAAATTTAAAAATGGTTTTTTATATATTTAAATCGAATCATTTTATTATAATATTTTAAAAAGTTTATAAAATATATTTTTTCATAAATATCAATTTTTTTTTAAAAAAAGAAATATTTCAATTTGTTATTTTTAGAAAATAATAGTTTTACAAAAAAATTTCTTAAAAAACATTTTTAAAAAAATAAAATAAAATATAAGCAGAAAAATATGTAAATGATGATAAAAGTTACATTTTTTTTGTATTGTGTGTTTAACGGTAATTTCAAATTTGGTTATTTAACTTTAATAATTACAAAAATATTACCTTCTCATCTTACTTTAAAATAGTTACTTTTTAATAGAAAATGAACTAATTAGATTTTTAAATTTAGTTAGTTCAAATATTTCATATTTTATATACATTTTTTAAAGTTTCTTTTTAATAAAAACATTTGTTCTTTTTAATATTATAATTATTTAATATAATAGATAATATAGTTATTTAATATGAGAGATGATTAAATTAAATAAGATAATAAAAAAGTGACAAGTGGCAATTAAAGCATGAGGATGTGACAAGTGTCAAAAAGATTTTTGTTTATTATAATAGAAAGATTACTGAAAGAAAATTGTTGCTTTTGTCTAATACCGCGTGTAGCAAGGGCGGAGCTTCGTCACCCCTCTTTTTTTGTCCGTAGTGTTAATTTTTCGGCCGAAACGTTATTTTTAGTTAAAAATCGCGGTTTCGCCCCCTCCCTTCAAAAATTTAACATTTATTCTGGGTTTCAAAAATTTCCGTCCTCTCTCACTTTGCCAAGCTCCGCCACTAGTGTGTAGTGGGTACCCCGCGCTCCGACCGGGAACAAATGATGGCCCTCCACGGCTCCCGCTCCCCCTCTTCTCCTCTCTCACACCCCGTTTATTCTCCTCTCATACTTGTTCAGTGAGATAACCATTGTGGGGTTTAAGTATTTCAGAGGGGTGATGATTTAGAAGAAAATTTCGGTGGAGAAGAATTCAGTGGGGTGACCACTGTGGATAGTCTAATAGACTCCAAATTCAGCGATCATCTTTCTGAATAATTAATATATGATCATTGTTGTAAAATTATATATCCATTTATCGCGAAAAACATTTATTGCGTAAAAAGATATACGGGTTGGATAACGGGTAAAAACATATGCGAGTTAGAACGAGTGTATGTTAGGATGAGTTTTAAACAAACTAAGTTTGAGTTTAAATAAGTCATTTTAAAAAACATTAATTTCGTCAAGTTAAAATGAGTTATATCTAAACAAATAACTTATTTTAATAACTTTAATCATATTATCATTAAATATATTATTGGTCATTCTTAACTATTTAATTAATCCATTATGTTAACATAATTTTAAGTTATATATCTTGACTCATGTTATTTTAAGGTGTTACTCATTTCAACCCATTATACGTATTCCAACCCAAAATATAATAATTGTTTACTTAGATATATCTATTTATCTTGCTATGGTCAATCAAAATTGTCAGATGTAAAAACATTACAAAAGTTTAAAACTAACTAAGTTTAGATATATAATAAATTAATTTAAGCAAATCAACTGACTGGTTATACACACATTGATATGGAGTAACCATGACCCAATAATCATAAACATATCTATTATTATTATTATAAAAATATAATAATGAATTTCATTAATTAAAACAAACATACCTTATTCATGGATCACTGAGTTGGCAAAGAAACATAGAATCACTGAAAAGCCTTCAACATAACAACCGAATCAAAAAGTAAATTCAAACTAGTCTTGAGGTAGCAGAGATAACAACACTTCATGTTTGACTGGAATAATACATAAAACTCTTATGTATTTTGGTATTATAAATTAGATGGGAGTGCTTCTTCAAATTTGGGCAAGATGTTAAATTAGCTTGAAATAGTTTAAAACCAAAGATATGATAAATTCCAGTTAAACGAAAAGTTAGAAATTAGATTAAAAACAATTAATAAAATAAACAAAAACATGTTATTATTATTTTTTTGAACAGGAAACACCCGATTACCCGTGATCACCTTTGTAAATAGATCACTATTCCGTCCAAAAAATAAAGTGTGGTGATCTAATTTACCTGTATAGGAAGAAAACCTACAACTGGGAAAATCTCACAGCTCATCCTAGAGCAATATTTGTACTCTATGCGAGATTCCAACCCAGGTTTCTATGTGATTTCAAAATCAAACCAAACCAAAACTCGAAAGAAAATAGAATTGATGTTGCAAAACCCTAACCAAATCGAACGTCAACCATTCATTTAACATCTACTTAGACCAAAATTTTTTTTACAGAAATGACATGCCTAAAATATCATAAACACATTTACGTATCTTTCCTTTGAATGAGAGAACTTTAGAGTTAAGTATTGAATGAAAACAAGTAAGCAACCTACAATTATAAGTTTTTTTTTTAACAGCAATAGTCCTACTCCTAAATTACACCCAATTAAATACCTCTTGTTTGGATTTGAACCCAAGACCTTCTTTCTAAGATGCAATGCCTCTATCAAGTGGGCTAGTCCCACATTGACACCTACAATTATAAGTAAGCTTCTAGGAAGTTTCAACAGATAAACAAAAGCAAAAGCTGACTCACAAAACCATTCAAAAGAATATAAGTTTGAATTCAAGTTATTTTTGTGTTTAAATTTTATGTTTTTAACATGAATTGTACATAATACATGTTGATATAAGTTTGACTGAATAGTTTTTTTTAAAAAATGACTGACTTGAATAAGTAATTATTAATTATTAATTTTTTGTTCTTTGTCAGATATTAGTTAAAATTAATAATTATTGATTTAAATCAGTTATTTTTTTAAAAAAAATTATTCACTCAAACTTATATCAACATGTATTGCCTATTATTCAAGATAAAAACATAGAATTCAAACACAAAAGTAACTTGAATGACTTAGGATAAAAAAAAGTTTGAGTGACTTGATTGAAACAAAATGAAAAGGTTGTTACATTTCTATGAAGTTTTCTCTATTGTGTGTGTGTATATATATAGGGGATGGTTCGAATGTTAACCTTTTTCTTACCCACATTAAAGTAAATCTAAAAGTGTAGGCTTTTTCATATTTTTTATTAATATAAGTGGGCCTTACATTAATTAAAAAAGAGAAAAAACATACACCTTTATATTTACTTCAGTGTTGGCCCAAAATTAATAAGATGTAGTTATTCGGTTAACGCAATAAACATGGGTTAACATTTGATCATCTCTCTATACACACACACACACACACATTGGCGGAGATTTTAAGGGGCCCGGGGGTGCCTCGGCCCCTGCCGTTTTTCTGACCAGAAGTCTCGATATAGAAGTTTTCGGTCGAAAAATTTTATAGGTGTTGAGCCCGACCCCTTCGGTTTTTCATCATAAAATTCCTTGGCCCCCCTTGGATTTAAAAAAATAATAATGTTGAACTAATATTGTAAGTTTTAACATTATCTTTAAGGGTTTAATATATCGGTTGTTATCTTGTTCATTAGTCAATCTTGATTTTATATCTTGTTTTGGGCCTTGAAAATTAAAACGAGCCTTGACTATTAAACATTAACTATTTCAATAATCGTCTCGACGTCTTCGCAAAAGAAATTTCTGAATAGTTTGATTCGGAGTGTATAATCAATGAGTTCAAAGAGCTTAAAGGTCGTCGCGTTAAATTGTGATTTTTTTTCTGGGTACTCACCTTTTCGTTTTAAACATTTTATGTCTTGTTAGATACAAACATATATATATTTTTGAATGGAACAAATATTTGGTATTTTAAACTCTAAATTGTTTGACCCGACCCGAATAATCATGTGTCTACCCAAATTTTAGCCCGAAACATAGCGATAAAGACGCATTCCTTGCACTGTCATGAAAGACAGTGTATGATACCCATAGGGGTAACCGTAACGTTTGTTGTTATCCAACCCTACCTAGACCCTACTGATTGATGAGATTCTACTAGATATGCTACCCGGGAGAGAAAGAAACATACAAACATACCGTGTATTCTACCTGATAACTTAGGGTCTCGGTATACGACCTCCTCAACGAAGTAGTCGCCCACAAGACGATCGTGTGCTTCTTTACACTGTTCAAATTTCAAAGTGCTTCCTGTTTGAAAAGCTTTTGGCATAGGCAAACATGCATAACAAATGCTGTAATAACACATTAGGTACTAAATATCAAAAATCATTTTCATATTTTCATGTTTAGAGCCAGGTGTTAAAAAAAAGTTGATCAATGTTTTTACTGTATGAATTAGGAAACCAAATATCTGAGTTCCAACCTAAAAAATCATATCAACTGATACACTCATCAACAAATGACCAAAATCTAGAAATCATGAAGACCAGAAGAAACAGAGATGCAAAACACCCAAGACATAAGTCAGACAGTTCGTTACAAATGGATTAATCACCAAAAATGAACAAAAAAAAAAAAAAAAGAGTATTTTCTTCCCTTTATACACTTGTTCTTTCTCATCCCCTGTGCACCCAATCCCCCTCTACCCCACCTCCACACAACCAAAGGCTACAAGTCTCACTCTTAGCTCTTCTCTCTCCTCACTACTCGAATCACTATCCCGCTGGTCTACACATCGCTTATATGGTACAAATCCCTTTATATTTATACATGTGTCTTTCTTCTTGGCATCACCTCTATGTTGCTTTCTAAACGCTGATTGTTCACTTCCTACCAGCACAAAAGCCCTTTTTTCCTCTTCTTTCACTCCAGTTTCAGTGTTAATGAAACCTCATTTTGCATTTCTAAATCACTTTGCTTGGTGGGTTTGACCAGTTGAGCCACAGGATGAGATGCACTGCCATGTAGGCTCCACCAAGGTGTCACAGAAGAGGAAGATCCGGAGCATTCATCAAGAAACTGCATGTAGTACACGGGTGGTCCACATGGTAAAGAACCAACTCCCGTCTTCTTTGGAATCAAAGTGAGAAAACTACCCTCACATGGGTCAACCATATCACTTGAGCAGGTATCCATTACCATAACTGTCTTCCCAAAAAGCTTCAAACTTTGGGTGGACCGAACATCAGGTGACCTCTTTTCTTCATCACAGCAAGATTCCAGTTCCTAAGTAGATTACCCGAAAAACAACCATTTTGCTTCTGTTCAGCATAAGATTACAAAATAATTTAGCCATACAAAGAAAATTTTTGTACCGTTGGAGGTGAAGATTCATTTTCTTCCAATGATAGATCAAGTTTCACGCCATTAGCAGAGGAATCCGCATTTGGTGAATCCGAATCACCAAGCCCAAAATTTTTTGAACCATCTGTGGATAAAGCTGAAGTTGGGGACTCGTTTTCTTGATCTGACCCTGATGAATTTGGTGAAGTTTCATGTTGACCACCTGTTTTAACTGGAGCTGAAAGCTTACGAGGGTAAGGGTGCAACGGCTTCCTTTTTGGTCTAGGAGGTGGGATCTCAATAGGTTTTAACTCATTCACGTCCCTGCTAGTTGACTCACGAACCACCTAAACATATAGAAACATAAAAAATAAGTGAACTATCACCAAAAATTATAATTATTATTATTATTATTATTAATATTATTATTATTATTATTATTATTATTATTATTATTATTATTATTATTATTATTATTATTATTATTATTATTATTTTTGCATTTTTGATGCCATAAGAACAGCAGTAGACCTTGGAGAAAAATTTTTGGGCATGACTTCTGATTTGAACCGCAGATTTAGTGCCTACATGTTCTGCAAATAAAATATGCATTATAAAAACTGAAAAAAAATGTCTTGTAATATCAACTCTTTTTTACCTTCAATTCGACGCCAAGCTCGTCCATGTAGCTTTAAAGCTTCAAGAAATTTCTTGTGTTCTTCTTCAGTCCACCTTTCTCTTTGTTTCGTGATTGTGTACGGTTTCCTAATCTATTTGATGGTAAAAGCAATAGCATAAGAACACAAACCACTAAAAGGGTTTAAGAGATAACACATTTAGAGTCACTTGAAGCAAAGAAACCTTGGGGGCATAATCATCTGGTGAAGTAAATTGGTTGTTCTTAACCGTGACCGACCCAGAACCTTCACTAAGATCCTACATTCAACAAGAAACAATATATCAAAATAAAACCTTAGTAAAAAAAAAAAAGAGGTACTTCAGTTCCAAATTTAGGTTTTTAACTTTTAAACAATATAATCTATGCCCCATTTGCGGTGCATGCATATAATATATACATGTGTGGGCCGTTAATGGACAAAAGTAAAATTGCATTAATTTTAACGTTATTTTACTTATTTTGTGAAAATAACGTTATAATCGTTAATATGATTAACTTTAAACGATAACTTTGAGACGGAAACTCCTTCGGAGCAGGCTCTCTATCCCAACTGTGATAAAGGTAAGGTTTGTATTCATCCTTTCCCCCCAAATCCTACGGAATAGTGAAAATATATTGGGTAAATTTGTTTGTTTGTAATCCACCCTCCCAAAATTCCCCATCTACCCCTGAAAGAACAATGAAGGGTGTAAAGTTTTAAAACTTAATCAACCCTGTTCTTATTCATCTTTCAATCACATTCAAGAATCCCAAAATCAAAAAAAAAAAAAAATGATTAATTTATGCTATCTCTTTATAATCAACTAAACTAGTAATAAAGACTAATGGAAATAAATAATTAGCATACATTCTTAGCCTCTTTCCACGAGCTTAGTGGTCAACCATCAATTTACCAAAACAATCCATGAACTCAGTATGACTTTAAGCCATCATCTATCAGCATTAAGTAGTTATGAACAACGAAACATGAATACACTGAATCATTGACACAGTTTCTAGATCTTTTTAAAATAAATTTTATATAATCTTTGCCTTGGTTAAAGCTCAGTAGATAATAGAAAACTGGATTTTAATAATTCAGATTTTATTTGCTTATAATAATCCAATAAGGTAATTTAACCAACTTAGTCGTGACTTTCACTTTTTTGGTTGTAAGAAAAAGTATTCACAAAGTCACCATAAATTTACACTCTAATTATGCTTGATCTATGCTCAATTTCACTAATAACAATGATGATTATAAGTAAATTGAAAATCATACCATCCTTTGTGAGTGAAATATATTGAAGATCAATGATTACAAGCGTCAGTGGTTAAATTAATTTGTCGAAGAATTTGAATTATTATCTTGAATTATTGAGCTAAATAATTATGATAATACTAAACCCTATGTTTTCTATAACACAAAATTAAATCAAGAACAAAAGCCACAAAGAAACTAATTATATATAATCCAAATAATTACAGGATTAGACAGTTGATTGAAGATATGGGCAATTTTTAACAAACCTCAACCATGCTCTTTCACACACCATATAAAAGCTCTTCAAAGTTTTCTCCACATCTTTGTTGACAAACACTCAACCGAATCCAATTTACGCACATAATCATACAACCATCTCTGGATCTAAACGAATCATCAAACAAACCGGACTCATGTATTCACATCCCAACCCGAACCGCAATGGAACTCAGAATCGAGCACAACTAAGATCCGAAACCGAAACTCCCAAATCACCTGTCTGTTTCAACAAAGTAACAAAAAGTAAAAATTAGGGTTCCGAACACTGGAAATAGGTTTCCGGTGACCGGAGACAGACGGTGACAACAGCGATCTCGGAATCAAACAACCGGAAAATCCAAACAGACAGAAATCTGGAGAGACGAACAGAGGAGTGTAGTTTGTGTTGAAAATTGAAATCAAAGATATGAACGGATGCAGTTTTGTATGATGAAAAAGAGAGAAAGCGAAGAATGGGGTGACACGTCAGAAAATAATTTAGTTTTTTATTATTTTTTATGTTTCCTTTTTTGGAAAGATGTAGAATGGGTGGACTTTTGTGGCTCTAATTAGAGGAGGGACCCGAACACGTGGCTGTGGTCTGTCATCAAAATGACGACGTTTTGTAGTCAAATTTATCAAATCAGAAACAGATAATTGACGAATTAATGTACAATATTTTATGCAAGATGTACAAGTCTTTCGAAAGAATTTATTTATACTTTATTTTTAGTGGTAAAGTGAGAGCTGGCGCGTGTGTGGAATAAGATAAGGAATGAGGCTCTGCTCGATGTTGTTGACATACGTGTTAAGAACTTAAGATTTTTGTGGTCTACGATTATTTACAAAAATTTAAAACCATATATTGCAAAACAAACACTAAACAAATAAAAAGCAAAAACTTTCTTCAACACAATCTTTAATAAAAAAAAAATGTTAACTACTCTAATAAAAAAGTGTTTTCTAGAAGACACGTGTCGCGTCCTGTTTAAATCTGAAAATGTTCTTCTCGCATCTCTCTCCTGCTAAATAATATTAATGTTTAATAATTAGATTATATAATTAAATATTTAAAAATAAAATTTTTCTTATTCCAATAATTACTAATTTATTAAAATTTAATAAACAATAAGAATTATAAAATTATATCTTATCCTAAATATAATTTTATAATTATTAAATGTTTATTATTATTTAATATCAATAAAATATATTTTTTATTATTCAATCCATGTATTACACGGGTTTTCTTGGCTAGTAACAAATACAATAATTACTACTCTCTTGTAAAATCTTAAAGTGATTGTAACTTTATTGTAAAACTCAAAGACGTACGCCGTTGTAAAGTAAATATCCGAACGTAAACATAAATATAACAATAAACATAATGTGGTTTTTCTTTTACCTACGGATCATTGATCCATATCACGTGTAATTATTGTTTTATTTTTAAATATTTGAAGAAATATAATTTGATTATATCTCCAAACGCACATGGACGTGGCTGATTGCGATCGGTGTGAAAGGAAAAACTCCAAACGCACGTGGCCACTTTAGACGTGTTTGTGTGAAAATTATGCAGGCATTTAAACCTATGCTTTTAACTTATTGTCACTTGCAAAATGACTATATAAGAACAAGTTTTTGCTCTTTTCTTCGATGTGGGAGGGAACCAAATAATATTATGAATATTGTAGGCTAAAATTATATATCTTGTAATTGATTACATTATCTTCATTATGATGTTTTTGTCGTTTTCATTGTAGATATATTGAATATTAAAAACTAAAAAAACACATAATTTCAATATCTATCTAAATTTTGTTTTTAACGATTCCTGGCGATTGGTAACTGAGATCGATTCCACGATCTCTGACCGTGAGACCGTACCCCTACTGATGCGCGGAAACTTCGTTGAATGGGTAAATCATCACCCCCTATTGGTTCAAAACCCGAGATTAAGCTCACGCTTATTTACCTCACCTGGTATCCATCAAAGTACCACCAATGAGGCTTGAACCCTGATATCCAAAAAAAAGGGTCAATCCTTAACCAATAGGCTAATTTTGGTGGATAATATATCTATCTAAATAAAGTATAATTATAGAATAAAACAAAAGGAGTATGTGATTATGTAGCAAACATGATGCAAAAATTAAAATTCAGACATTAGATGAAATGAAAACATATAACTTGGCAAGCATTCACCATATATTGAACTATATCATTCTTAAGGTATAACCACTTAATAACAAAGTCAAATGTATATATATTTATAGGCATATAGCCAGTGAGGTAAATAGGGAAAAACAGAGGGGTTTGGAGCATTTTGTGTTGATGGTTGTATATAAGAGAAATCTTTTTATGCAACAAATTATGTCCCTTGTGTATTTTTGGTGACCATCTTAATTTAGGCAACTTTACTACAAGTATTATGAATATTTAAATGCTTTGTCTCCCTGTAGAATCGAGCTGCAAAGCCATGAAATCAATCGTCAACTGCATAGTATTTCGTTCATTAGTAGTTACATGAAATCACTTACTTTTGCAAAAATGGAAACTGTGATTACTAAAATAATCCATCATTTTCTAGACGATGAAGATGACATAGACGATGAAATAACAACAAATGTTTCACGTGTTTATTTCCATCAAAACTTGAACCATCTCTTCTCCTTTTCTTTGCTGGCAGCATTTGAAGCTTATGCATGAGTAGCTTCAACTTCTCCCAAAGTCTTCAAAGTTTTATTTAGCTTCGTAACTGCCGCATCATAAACGACATTCTCTTTCTTATTCGGACTCGCAACTTATGTTTTTTATCTTTGTTTTTGTCTGCATAACCAATTTATAACAACTTCATATGTTTTTTTGAGTATAATCATAGTTTTGTGTAACACCCAAACTTTTCACACGATTACACGTGTCCCATTTTAGGTCCCAAATTAAAACTTTTCATAAATTATGTTCGGAAGCGTGAAATTTCCATTTCATGAGTTAAACACACTTAATTTCAATCATTTACATTTATGATTAATAAAAACTAGTGTGTTTAAGTTTAATACCACCACAGACTTTACATAACGTTTGGTTCAGCTTCAAAATATGCCCGATCTGATCGCCCGATGCATATCTATCTTTGACCTGTAACATCACATATAAGTCACAATTAGTTCATATGAACTAAGTAAGTAACCCCTCCCAAAATTTCCCAAAACTTATTTAAACCCATCCACATATATATCATATGGATGTTAATCATGTTTAGATAATAATATATCATATTCAAACATCAACTTGCACCCAACACATATGGTGCATTTATTTCCCTTAGTGGGACATTTTCACAATATGAATATATTATCTAATTCAACTCTACCACCAGCACCTCTGGCTAAATTTAAAACACCAAATATATATATATATTTTATTGGCTTAACCAATTATCCACACATCTGTGGTTTCAATAATTTAATTTCCGGATTAACCGGTTATCCACACATTTGTGGTATCATATATTATATTAAGTCTTAAGATGTTCACCCACCGGTCCTTCCATCTAAGACAATTGCTAGCACCTCTAGCTATCCACCAATGTGGAGTCAAATATATCAAGTCTAAGATGTTCACCCACCGGTACTTCCATCTAGACAATTGCCAGCACCTCTAGCTATCCACCAATATGGAGTCAAATATATCAAGTCTAAGATGTTCACCCACCGGTACTTCCATCTAGACAATTGCCAGCACCTCTGGCTATCCACCAATGTGGAGTCAAATATATCAAGTCTAAGATGTTCACCCACCGGTACTTCCATCTAGACAATTGCCAGCACCTCTGGGCTATCCACCAATGTGGAGTCATAACAACAAAATGAAAAATACATTTTTCACAATAAGCATTCAACTGAGTCAATTCTATCCGAATTGGCTCTCACAATGTAAAAATATCATATTACCAATCATCAACTATTAATCACAATAGTTTAATCAAAATTACACTATGGTGTTCACATTCCTGTACTTCCACCATAGTTATTTGTCAGCACCTCTGACTATTCACACATTTGTGATATCATACTCAAACACCGGCTCATCCGGCTATTCTTATGCAATCTATGTTGCATAATCAATTCAATCGTGACATAAACACATTGGAACTTAACATATATGCATTAGAGTCTATTAACTCAATTAGTTCCAATCTAGTTATGTCCATTCATTCAAATCAACCAATATATATACATCACAATCAAGTAGACTCTTTCTACTACTTATATGTAATGTTACAGTAAGTTTGGTAACTTACATGGTTCAAACGGTTGTTCACTTCCTACAACCTCTTTTCCACTTCTGTGAATTGTCACTTGACTTTCATCACCAACACCTAGTTGCATATTCACACATATACAACTATGTTCAATACATATAACACATACAATCAAGTTCAAATTACTTGACTGGTTTGACTTTCTCAAAGTCAACTTGTCACATAATTGACTCTATCTTACTATATTTAGTAAGTTCTAGTCAATTAATCATATCCCATGCCTCCATTAGGCATTTCATTAATAATTGATGTTCATTATATTAGTTATGATCTCAATCACTTCTTTTAATCTATAATTCATTTATGATCATAACTGTTAATAATTTTTAACATCAATTTATCAAAATCATCATTTAATCCATGGATCATAATCCATATTTCATTTTATATCATATTCAACCCATACTACTAGTTATCACACTATGATATGGGTTTCATAACAACCGGACATTATCCCGGCTTTAAAACGAAGATTTAACCATCAAAATATCAAATTCTTCGTTTCTAACCATCCCTAGTTATCAACTAGGCAATAATCAATACCCATAATCATAATAATACATTCAAAACTAAATTTAATCCACAGAATATCAAACTAGTAGGAGAGATCGAATCGTTACCCTTTTTAACGAAGTTCTCGGATGAAAACGATGATCAGGAGTTGTAGAATCGAACCTTAGCTCGATCTGAACATCTGGATGGCTTCAGAACTGAATTTTTGGATGATAAACCTTGATCAGATCGTTCATGGTGGTGCTGGAGTCGAAATATATAAAAAAATAAATTTTTCTTAAAGCAATCTGATAAAAATATCGATCTGCCGATCTGCCAAACCGCCACACTCGTCGCGTACCGCGAAGCGGGACAAAAGAATGCTTCGCGTACCGCGATGAAATCCGGAGTTCTCAGATATTTTGGGCTCTTCGCGTACCGCGAAGGACCCTCAAAACCACCTTCACGTACCGCGAAGATTCATTTTCTTCGTTTCGCGATTCTGGACAATCCGTAACTCCGTTTCGCGCATGGTTTTCTCCCACGTTCATGATTTCTCACATACTTTCAAATTTCATCAATCACAATCGTTATTTTAACGATTATTTCAAATACGTGTCATTGTTGAAAACTGGTTGTTACATTTTGTAAACGCTTGAGTTTTAGTCTTAACGGCCCGCCGCGCGGGCAACGTTACTAGTTGATCCTAAAGTTTAAACACGAATTATTGACATCTAAAAATAGATATTTAGAAATACATTAAATAACATTAAAATTGTTGGCAAAATTTTACATACGAACAGAGAACGCTGTATAACATATTTTGTGGAGTGTTATTAAAGTTTTATACTGAACAAAAGCAATTTTCTCAATGATTCATGCCACCTATCTTGCAGTTAATAACTAACACTCAAAAGAGATAAACATAAGTAGCTAACGCCTTATATTAATAACAAATATTTCGCATAAAGGTGGGCAAAAAACCCGGAACTGGTGGGTACAGACAGTTTCGGATTCTCAGAAAATCGTAACCGAAACTAGAACCGAAAAAGTGGAACCGGTTCCACCTTTACCCGGCAAAACCCGAATCGGAACCCGCTAAAACCCGAGCCGGTGCTGGCCAAAAACTCGAACCGGTACTGGCCAAAAAGTAGCTGGAACCAGTCAAAAACCGAAATAAGAACCGGTTATTGACTTTGTTGACTAGAACCGGAACCATTTGTATTGACTTTGTTGACTAAAACCGGAACCATTTGGAAATGGTCCAAAACTCTAATTTCGCAAGTGCCAATCTAATAAAACTCTTAAGCAATACCGAAGCAGGAGCGTAAGGGCAACTCTCAAATAATACCGAAGGAGTGAAGGGCAACTGGACCAGGCCTGGCTCAAAATGTTTATTTCATATTTTCATAGCCACATATTCTTCCTTTCTTGGATTTTAGTCTGGGCTGGGCCTAAACCAGATTAGACCCATAGGCCATAGAAACCAAAAGCCTATTAAGTAGCTTAAATTTAGCCCAAATCTGTGACCGTGACCAACTGTTTCATTGGTTCAAAAACACACGCCGAAATTATTTTCCATTAGGGAGCATCTCTCATTCCGTAACATCATTCATATTACCTTTTATACGATTCATTTGTAACTATTCTTAATATACTTGTATTACAGTATTAGTAGTTGATTAACCAAATTGAGAGGTTGTCATTTTATTCAATATGGTTTGTTTATTATGTCATTTTAGTTTAAAAATTTAAATTTCACTATTTTCGTAGTTAAGGTTTCTATTTTATTACCATTTATTGTCCAGTAAAATTTAAATTTTGGACTAAAATAACAAAAATGACAAAACCACAAGGACGGAAATGATAATAACATGAAAACCATAAGGATAAAAATAACAAAATTTAAACTTTTAGATTAAAATGTTACAAGTGAACAAACCATGTGATCTAAAATGACAATTTACTCTTTTTATATAATAATGGGCATATTCGTGCATCCGAAGCATTGAATAGGTAAAATTTGCGTATGTTGGGATTTTTAAGATACTTCTTGAAGCTAACATTCGTTTTTTGTTCCTTAGGTTTGGTTGAAATTACCACTTATATGCAATTGTAACCTTTTGTCAGTGATTTTAAACCTCAACCAGCATGTTGGATCGGATTTCGGCCACTCAGGTGGTCCGATTTAGGGATGAGATTTTAATACAGAGTACCGATACCGTACAGAACCGATGCCGTACCGGTAGATTCGGTACCGGTAGATTCGGTACCGGTAACGGTACTTGATTTTCTCATATTTCGGTATCCGTACTAACCGGTACCGGTAAAATACCGAAAATTCCCGAATTGGTACCGGTACCGAAATATGCATACTTTTTGTTTTGAATGTGATTATTTATCAATCTAATGTATTTAAAAAATATTTAACGTAATGCTTTAAACCTAATTATTGTTTTAGATATTAAATATAAAAAAAATAACATAGAAATCCAAAAGAAGATACATTCGTATTCTTCTTTTTACAATTTACAGTTTTGTAAATTTAATTTTTCTTATGATGTGTTTATATAATGCATTTATATTCCTAGATTTTTTGGATTTTTATTATAATTATCGCATAATATCATCAATACTTTGAAATCTAATATTTTTTATCTTTATCCCAACAAAAATGTTTAAAAACGGTACAACACCGGTAAAATACCGATAACGGTACCGGTACCGTACCTATGATTTCGGTACCGGTATCGGTACTCACTTTTCTAAAATTTCGGTATCGGTACCGGTATGGTACCGATCTCATCCCTAGTCCGATTATGTGCTCAGAACTGTTTATATTTATATAATATTTATGACGTCCTTCAGTGCTTAAATAAGGTCCGAACGATCTGGCCGCTAACCAGTAAAAAGACAAGTTCAACAACCGGTCTGGTTTAATAAACATCGTTTTTGAGTCACAATCATGTCAATTTTTAATAGCTCTTTTCCCATGTGCCCCCTCATATGAGAGATAATATTTGTCCTCATTGTTTTAAAGAAAGAAAATAAATTAAAACTTTTATACGTATAATTCGACTCTCTTTCACATATTGATACCCTGATACCCTTGTTATTTGCCAATGATGATGTCAAACCAATCGGTGGCGGAGGAAGTCCAGCGTGCTTAATAGTTACACCTACCAACAAGACAGTGCCTCAGCGGTACCCCGAGATTTTTCCAAATGGGTGGTCTCGGGTTCGAAACCCTCCCGGGGTGGCTGTGGGGGTTCATGGGAGGTCCAGGTAACTAGACATTGGTGACATCGCCTGGAAATAGTGGGCTCACACGATTGAGATCTTCGTCTTTCAAAATTCTCGGTTAAAAATCCCATGTGCCAGTTACATGAGGGGTAAAATAGTTAAATCCTCACCATCATCTTCCCCACTCCACCTAGAGTTTTCAGATGAATCCATTTGAACCCCATATCCTGAAAACCTTTCAAAGACCCTTTCCGAGGTCCGACCGGTAGACCCAAAGCCCGATCCACAGTTGCTCATTTCAGATCCGAATCTAACACGACCCGGAGACTGTTGCTTGCCTCTCACCGAAGAATTCCTTACCCCATGAAGCTCGGCGGAATTATTATTTACCTGCCGGTTTCTTAACTTTGCAGGCGATCTGTCAGTTGCTTTCTGGCGAAGGATTTCTAAATCTTCTTTAAATGTAATGTTGGAGATGCTCTCGCTCATGTTGCTGTAGATCTTAGACACTTCATCGGAAATATTATTTTCTTCAAGATTGTAATTTTGTTGATCCTGGATCTTGTAAATTCTGTTTCTGGGGGTAATTTTCCTAGGTTGATCTTCGAATTTCGAAAAATGGTGGTGATTTGGGTTTCCGAGAGCACTTCTTTCACCGTCACTTCGTCTACCGGCGGTGGGGTTCTGCTTGATTTTGGTGAATGTTGGTGAAATTGAGATTGTGGTGGTTTATAGGTGTTGACACAACAACCCATTGTTCAGAAATCGGAAAACGTGAGTATGATGGGTGGTGGTGGTTCACGGCGGAGTTGGGTGCTGACATAATGGTTGAAAGGTCTTCTAGATATGGGGTTCAAATGGATTCATCTGAAAAACCTAGGTGCAGTGGGAAGATGATGGTGAGGATTTGACTATTTTACCCCTTATGTGACTGATACATGGGATTTTTAACTGAGACTTTTAACGGGGTTAGTGATAAAGGACATAACTAGTGTAAAATTTTCAAAATAAGGACACCCTTAGTAATTTTTGAATTTAAAGAACGAAACCAGCAAATTGCTACATTTTTAAAGGACGCAATCAGTAATTTACTCTTATTTTAATCATATCTTACAAACAGACATGTTATGAGTATGAATTTTTAGGTGTAATTGATCTTATGTCATATTATACTCGTCATTCATCTAGTGTACTTAGGCTATCCAAAGCGGTGACCCCACTGAAAATCCTTCCCCACCGAAATTTCATGTCACGTCATCACCCCACTGAAAACTTTAAACCCCCACAGTGGTCACCCCACTGAAAACCCTTCCCCACTATTATTTTGGCACAAATTAGAAAGCGAGAAAAAGGGTTGGCACCAATCACAAAACGAGAAAAGTAGCGGGGAGCGGGGGCCGTGGGAGGGGGTTGGGAGGGAGCCGCTGATTAGGGGGGCGGTGTTCCCGCCGGAAGCCGCCGAAAGGAGAAACCCCACTGGGCGGGTGGGGCGACCACTGCATCCAGACTTATAACCCTTTTCATGCTTTTTTTTTAATTATTGGGATTTTTCTCATAGGAATTCTTATTCATCTTTTTACTAGTTATCACTACAAGGCCATGTAAAGTTGTCACTACCCCATCATTTCAATTAGGCGTAACGTAAGCACCACATAAATAACCAACACTAATACCATCACCTTCTCAGCGCTTCATATCATCACTACATGTGTTATCATCATCCCCTAATCAAGCCCCATCACGTACTCCTTTTTCCCCCTTTCTTCTCCTCTCAAGCAGTGACCACCCTCTCACATTCTCTTTCAAGCCCCTGGTCACACCCCTGTGTAGTAGAGGAGGGCGCCAAGAGGGCGTGACCAGCCCCTCTCACGCCAACATCATAGGTTAGTACACACGGTCTAACATGGTTTCCGTCTTTAACTTGCTCTGTTCATTGTCGTAGTTCGGTATTAGTCAGTATTTGAACCTGATAGTCCTCTTTTATATGTCAAATTGGTAACATTCAACTAAGACCCATGCTTTCATTAGATTTGTTTTGTTTGCTTGTAAGCTCATTTAGAGTCTCTTACAGGTGCTACTGTTAATTTTATATTTTTATCTTTGTATGGCAAAAAATGGATTTGTTGATGACAAAATGTCCTGGTGTTTCTCTTAAATAGCTTTCCTATCATTGTTGTGTTTTGATCAAAGATCCTTGTTTTCTGTTGAAGAATCTTATATAATCATCATTTTCTTAGCACATGAGAAACTTTCATTATAGATTTACATACAAAGGGACTTTTATATATATCATCTTACTACGAGTCTTTATTACATATTTACGTAATTTTTAAAATAAATTACATATTCCTCCTGAGAGGAGGAAATATGTAATTGATTTTTTATTTAAATTAATATATAATAAACGATTTTTACAAGTGGAAATTTGCAAATGCCGCTACGTTAAAATTATATTGTTTCATGTGTTTATCACGCAACAAACTAATTGACTTTGAACTTTTAGCATATGCTAAATTCGAATACAATTTGCACCATCTTATTGTCTTTGAATTGAAATAATAATCGCTTAATTTTTAGAGAAAGAGGTTTGAGTTTTATGATATGAAGCAAATGCCCTTTTTGAATGATGTTTAATTGTTTCTTTTTTTTGAACGACGTTTTTTTCTCAATATATCCCTCACTTTTGCGGTATGTAAACAAAGTCGACTACTCGACCTCCATGATAATCCACGACGACACCTGATGCAAGAACCTTGTGGATTAGGTAAACCTCCGCCCCTCATTAGAATCGAAACTGGGATAAACCCCAACCTGACCATTCACCTGATATCCTTTGCCCCCAAATGAATTCAAATCCCCGACCTCCACCATCTTTATTCAGTGGCGGAGCTTGATCGAAGTAAGAGGGGCCGGAAAATTTTAAAACACAGAATATATATTAATTTTTTGAAGCAAGGAGACGAAACCATTATTTCTAACCAAAAATAAACTTTCAACCGAAAAATTAATATTACGGACGGAAATAGATGGGTGGTCCCCCGGCCCCAATAAAGCTTTGCCTATGTGTTTATTTATTTCTAAAATCACTTATATTACAAATTTGTCATCGTGTTAATTCTATTCGTAGATACTAAGTAATCAAGGGCGATTATGCACTTCGTACACTTCATAAACAAACAAAATGCACGTTGGCACGTTGCACAATAATCGTTCAACACACACGATACAAGGTGTTGGACTAGTTTCAATTAATTTAGTTATAAGTTTAAGTCTTAAGGTTTATGGATTCCATATATAAATGCTATTATTTATTTGTCAGTTCTGCAAATTTAGCCTACTGGTTGGACTTCACCTTGTGACCGAGATGTCATGAGTTCGAGCCCTATCAGGGGCAATTTAAAGAGCATCCAGGTGAGAGAATGAATCTTGAGCTAGGAATCTGGACCAATGAGAGGCGAGTGTTTACCCATTCCAGAGGGTTCCTGCGCATCTGGTGTGGCCTTGTTGTACATGTGCTCGGTGAGCCCTGTTAAGACAACATACGTGGTAGATAAGATTGTCGCCGTTCAAAAAAATGTATTTATCAGTTCCATCATCATAGACTTGCAAAGTTGCAAGGTAACCCGTTAAATTTCTAGCCATGTTATGAAAATATTATCTTAAGAAAAAGAGGCTGTGGTTGTAGTTGTTATTAGCTTTTCGTGGCCCATGTCTCTTTTAGTCTAGAATGTACGAGTTGGCTAAAAAGACCAATGGCCAAATTGGACAAATGTGTCACCTTTGTTCATTTGTTAATTTCTGATTTAACTAAATTGCAATTTTTACCCCTTAAGTTTGAAACTTTGCATCATCCTCGAAGCCATAATCATGGTTGATTTCTTTCTTAGGCGTGTAGGTTTAACGAGAGAGTTGAGGTACCAATTTGAGCCTATATGAACATAATGTAAGCAACTTACAAAAAGTTCCTCATTTGAACTAACTAATGTTTTGCATTTGTTACATCATACAAAGTCATGCTTTCAAATACCATTGCATTTATAGATGTATATTAATTAAGTCTAACCTAGCTAAGCCGTTGCTTGACTACTTTATGTAAGTCTAGCCTGGCACAAGTTTGAGTTTGGCTTGTTTCTAATCATAATTATAAGACACAAATTTGGTAAGTAAGTAATGTTACGGTCTTGACTCCTCATGGCTCGTGTTTTAATTTGGTAAATAAAAAGCTGGTTGTAGATGCGTTTTAATTTTTTGTGCAATATCTTGGTTTTGTCCCTAAACAATTGTCTACGATAAAAGAAAGCTTATAAATGCACTTTATAGTTAGTTGACAGAATTTTTATTCTCATTTCTCAAAGGAGTCAAAATGGACGGGCTCGGTAAGGGGTCATAACGGGTGCAAGTTTTAAGCAATATCAACTTATGTTTAAACGAGTCTTTTTAAAAAATATCAGCTTCGTTCAAATTAAAATAAGTTATAACTAAACATATAGGTTATTGAAATAATTTTTAATGATTTTCTCATCAAATAAATTATTGATCATTCTTATCTGTTTGAATATATATTATTCATATTGTTTTTAAGTTACTCAATTTTGACCCGGACTATGTTAAGGTGTTTCCTATTTCAACCTATTATATGTCATATTGCTACCCATTTCAACACAAAATACAATAACTGTTTACTCAAATCTACTTATTTGTCTTGCTATGAGTCAAAATTGCCATGCTAAAGTTATGCCATCTACAATAATTATTATTTGTGGTATAAAAGTTATATTTATTTCAACTTTGACTTTGACCTTTCTAGGGTTCCCCTTGCTAAGCAATCGGTTCTTCAGCTTTCCTAGCAATCCTAAACCAATCATAAATAGATTCAAGATATAGAAATGGGTAGATTATAGAAACCCATTAATATTAAAGGATTTTCATAGCTGAAAACATAGATAAAATCATGAAATTATCAATTTTGGAGTTATACTTGTGTAGCCATGTCAGGAAAAATCACTTATAAAACCTTTTTGGGGGAGTGTTGTTAAAGTTTTATAGTGAACAAAAGCAATTTTCTCAATGATTCATGCCACCTATCTTGGAGTTACAAACTTATAATGACACTCAAAAAATATAAACATAAGTAGCTAACGCCTTATATGTGGTAAAAAACATTTCGCATGTGACAATCTAATAAAACTCTCATGCAATACTGAAGGGCAACTCTTACATAGTAGTGCACAAACCGGTTTTTTTAGCGAAACTGGTTCGGGTTAGGAACTCGTCCGGTTTGGTCAATGATGGCCCTAGGCCGGTTTGGGCGAAACCGGCTCTGGTTTAGAAACCGGTTTGAGAGAAGGGAATGTCAAACCCATAGGAACCGGTTTGGAAGGGTTAAGACCGGTTCGGAGGGGTTTAAAACATGTCCGGGCCGGTTTGTAAACTGCTTTTAACGGTATCTCGAACCTATGTCAAACCGGCGGTTCGGACCGGTTTGGCTGGAACTGGTTTGAGATCAACCAAATATTGGTTCGTAGATCCGAACCGGTTTTTTTTTTCACCTCTACTCTCAAACAATATTGAAGGGCAACTGGAGTCTGGAGCATGCCTGGCTCAAAATGTTGATTTCATGTCCTCGTATTCATCCTTTCTCGGTTTATGGTCTGGGCCGGGCCTAAACCAGATTAAACCTGTAGAAAGCAAAAGCGTAATTAAGTAGCTTAAATTTAGCCCAAATCTGTGACCCACTGTTTCATTGGTTCAAAAACACATATCGAAATTATTTTCCATTAGAAAGCATCTCATTCCGTAACTATTCTTAATATACTTGTATTAGTAGTTGATTAACTATCTTAAGAGGTTTTCTTTTTTATAAATTCGTGCATCTGAAGAGGTAAACTTTGCGTATGTTGGCCTGTTTGGGTTTCTAAGAACTTCTTGGAGCTAACGTTTGTTTTTTGTTCCTTAGGTTTGGTTGAAATTATCACTTACATGTAACTTGAAAATTTGTAACCTTTTGTTGGTGTTTTTAAACCCGGACAGGCCGGTCGGACCAGGTTTCGGCCACTCAGGCGGTCCGGTTATGTGCTCAGATTCGTTTTTGGGTGAACTTAGGCAGTTCGACCGAAAAACTGTCCGGTTGAACCGGCTTTTTAGCTATATAATATTTTAGATTTTTTGGTTTATATATATATATATATATATATACTAGCATTAGAAACCCATGTATTACATGGGTTGAATAAATATAATATGTAATACACAACAATTTTATAAAAATTTATATGTTAAATTTATCGCTTATGATCAGCTATTAGTGAAATAAAATATATGAACATCTAAAAATTATAAAACAAATAATAAGAATAATAATATTCAATAATTATAAAATTATATTTTTAAGATTAAGTATAATTTAAATCTTATCATAGTATATCAACTTTTAGTAAATTAGTAAATTAATAGAATAAGAAGATTTATATTTTTTAATACTTAATTATTAAAAATTGTTAAAATTTATGAGGAGAGAGAGGCGGGAAAACAAATTTAAGATTTAACCAAAGTGTGACAAGTGTCTCCTAAATATACTCCTTTATTAGAGTAGGAAGATATTTATATAATATTTATGACATTATCCGGTTCTTAAATACGGTCCGACCGCTGACTAGTAAAGAAACTGATTAGACATACGGTCCTGATTTAAAAACATCGTTTTTAGTCACAATCGTGTCAATTTTTGATAGTTTTTTCCCATGTGCCTCCTCATATGAGAGGATTTTTGTCCTCTTTATATTAAAGAAAGAAAACAACTTAAAATTTTATACATATAATTCGACTTTCTTTTTCACTTACCCATACCCTTGTTCTTTGCTAATGATGATGTCATACCAATCGGTGGCGGAGGAAGCCCTACGTGCTTAATACTTCCACCAACATCACCACCTCAATCGCCAATTACCCACCTATAAAACTTCTTGAACCACCACCAATTTTTTGTATTATTTTTAAAATAAATTGTAATTTTGCTTCCTGTAATTTGGGTAAACTTGATATATTTATCTAAATTATTTTTTTCGTCAATCTGACATTTATAAACTCTGATACAATATGACATGAAATAAATATAAAAATAAGAGTAGATTTTCATTTTGCTTCCTATGATTTAGATAAATTTGACATATTCATCTACGTATTTTTTTTTGTAAATTTGGCAGATGGAGTAAAATGACAATTTACTCTCATTTTTATATTTATTTCATGTCATATTGTATCAAACGTTACAAATAGTCATGTTACAAGTAAGATTTTCTAGGTATGATTGATTTCATGTCATTGTATTCTTGATTCGTCTAGTGTACTCCATGAATATTTTCTTGGTTTTTTAATGATTGAGATTTCTCTTAGAGGAATCCTTAGCATCTCATTCATCTTTTTACTAGTTATCACTCTAACATGGTTTCCGACATGAACTTGCTCTGTTCGTTGTCATAATTCGGCATTAGTCGGTATCTAAACCTGGTGTGCGTTTTTTACATGTCATTGATAACATTGAATTACCCATGCTTTCAATAGATTTGGTTTGTTTGCTTGTAAGCTCATCTAGAGTCTCTTACAGGTGATACTCTTAATTTTATATTTTTATCTTTGTATGGCAAAAAAAGGTTTTGTTGATGACAAATTATCCTGATGTTTTTTTTTTTTAAATAGCTTCCCTATCATTGTTGTGTTTTGATCCAAGTTCTTTGCTTTCTGTTGAGGAATCTTTTATAATCATCATTTTCTTAGCACATGAGAAAATTTCATTGTAGATTTACATTTTAAGGGATTTTTACATATATTTTAGTCTTTATTACATATTTACGTAATTTTTAAAATAAATTGCATATTCCTCCTGAGAGGAGGAAATATGTAATTGACTTTTTTACTTAGATAAATATATAATAAACGATCTTCACAAGTGGAAATTTGCAAATGCCCCTACGTTAAAATTATATGGTTTGTTGTGTTTATCACGCAACAAACTGATTAACTTTGAACTTTTAGCATATGCTAAATTCGAATACAATTCGCGCTATCCTATTGTCTTTAAATTGAAATAATAATCGCTTAATTTTAGGAGAAAGAGGTTTGAGTTTTATGATATGAAGTAAATGCCCTTTTGAATGATGTTTAATTGTTTCTTTCTTTTCGAAGGATGTTTTTGCAGCCTATAAGCAAGGTTGACTACTCAACCTCCATGAGAATCCACGACGACACCTGATGCAAGAACCTCGTGGAATGTTACCTTCGCCCCGCATTGGAATCGAAACTGAGATAAACCCCAAGCTGACCCTTCACCCGGTATCCTTTAAACGTGCTCCCAAATGAATTCGAATCCCCGACCTCCCCCATCTTTATTCAGAGGCGGAGCTTACTCGAAGCGAGAGGGGGACATAAATTTTTGAAACACATAATAGATGTTAATTTTTTTAAGCGAAGGGACGAAACCACTATTTTTAACTAAAAATAACATTTCGGCCGAAAAATTAATATTACAGACGAAAAAAAAACGGGTGTGGTCCCCGGCCCCATGAAGCTTCGCCCATGTGTTTATTTGTTTCTAAAATCACTTATATTGCAAATTTGTCATCTTCTTAATTATATTCGTAGATACTAAGTAATCATAGGCCATTATGCACTTCGTCCCCTTCATAAACAAAATCCACGTTGCACAATAATCGTCCAACACACACGATACAAGGTGTTCGACTAGTTTCAATTAATCTACATCTATTATATATAATAAATGAAAATAAAAAGGGACACATGTCATTAATCTACATTATTCTAACAATAATTTTTTCGCTTCTCTTTCTTATTTAATACATCATACATTAAATAATAACATTAAATATTGAATACACATTTATACATTTTTAAATTGAAAATATTTTTTAAAACTTTAAAAATACACTAACATAAAAAATACTTTTTAAAAGCAAAATTATTGTAAAATAAGAAATATTGAAAACAATTTTCAAAAATAAAATGTTTAAAAAAAACTTTGAAAAAAGTAATATTTAAAAAACATAATATTATTATTTTATTACTTAAAGTATTAAGTTTTTCAAAAATTATAATCATATTTTATTTTAAAAAATTGACTTATATTATAAATATTTTCGTTAATGACTATATATTATTTTTGTATTGAACCCGTGTAACACACGGGATATTAATCTGGAATACTAATAAATAAAAGTTTTTATTGTCACATGACATATTTGTTTAAGCATCTCAATCTTCATTTCTCGCCTTTTTTCTCCTATTAAATACATATAATAATAAATATACTTTTTTATACATTTTTAAAATAAAAAAGTTTTTTTAATGCATTGAAATATATTAATATTAAAAACATACTTTTTTTTAAAAAAATAATATTATAAATTATAAGTTTTCAAAAACAATTATTTGAAATACAATGTTTAAAGAAAAACAAACTATAAAAAAGTTAGTGTTTAAAGAAATAATATTATTATTTTAATACTTAAAATATTAAATCATACGAAATTATAATTGTATTTTATATTGAAAATCATCTTATATTTTCTAAATTTTCATTGATAATTAATCGTTATATTTCTTTATTTAATACGCGTAATACACGGGTTACTAAACTAGTTTAGTTATAAGGTCTTAAGGTTTACGGATTCCGTATTTAAACACTATTACTTATTTGATTTTATATATCAGTTCCGTCATCATAGACTTGCAAAGTTGCAAGGTGACCCATTAAATTTCTGGTCATGTTATGAAAATATTATCGTAAGAAAAAGAGGTTGTGGTTGTAGTTGTTATTAGCTTTTCGTGGCCCATGTCTCTTTTAATCTAGAATGTACGAGTTGGCTAAAAAGACCAATTGCCAAATTGGACAAATGTGTCACCTTTGTTCATTTGCTAATTTCTGATTTAACTAAATTGCAATTTTTACCCCTTAAGTTTGAAACTTTGCATCATCCTTGAAGCCATAATCATGGTTGATTTCTTTCTTAGGCGTGTAGGTTTAACGAGAGAGTTGAGGTACCAATTTGAGCCTATATGAACATAATGTAAGTAACTTACAAAAAGTTCCTCATTTGAACTTACTAATGTTTTGCATTTGTTACATCATACAAAGTCATGCTTTCAAATACCATTGCATTTATAGATGTATATTAATTTAGTCTAATCTGGCTAAGCCGCTGCTTGACTCCTTTATGTAAGTCTAACCTGGCTTAAGTTTGAGTTTGACTTGTTTCTAATCATAATTATAAGACACAAATTTGGTAAGCAAGTAATGTTACGGTCTTGACTCCTCATGGCTCGTTTTTAGTGTGTTTGTGTATATATATATATAATTATATTTTTAGTTTATAATTATATATATATTATTAATATTATAGACCAAGCTTTCCCTTTATAATTGATATGCACACTTCAAGTTATTAGTTTCAATTATAGGTGACTTCAAAAATTAAACCTTAAATTCTTTTGAACATGACTATTTAAATAGTTTGATTTGAGGTAACGAATATTATTAATTCTGTTGTTTATGTATCAAATTTATAATTTCAATATGATGAGAGTGAAACACGTATTAAATTTAATTTAAGAATAAATTATCATCTTTGGATTATTAATCTTTTAATATATAAACATAAGAGTAAATGCAACGGTTTCTCAATTCAAACCTGATATACACAACAACACATACCTAGTAAATGAAGACAAACCTGACACACACAATCTCTTGTAATTGAACTGGAGGGGCATCTTTGTTATGTTTTAATAGTTTTGGGTAGCTTTTGCATGTCTGCTTTAACTATAAGGTTCTAAGTCACAATTTACAAAGAGTTTAATAAAAAATGTGAAAATAAAGAGAAATGTCGAGAACGTGGACGTGTCCAACCTATGACCTACCAGGGTGGCACGCCGTCGTATTGTACGCTTTTCTCCTAATTTGACTTGCATTGGTGGGTCCGACTAACGCTTTGGTCCATTTTTTAGTATTTTCATCCATTGAAAAGTTGCCACGTGTTAACCCAAAATCCTCTATTCGGCATGGTGTGTGATCTCAGATTCTCATGTTGATAAGGCTATCTTCCTCCCATTGGGTAACCCATTCAAAGTTCTTGATTTCTTTTTAACCGAAACCTCAAACGCCTTTTTTTCCCTTTATTTATTATTTATTTTTATTTTACAATAAATTTATTATACAATAATATGTTAAGAATTGTAACAATTAAATTAACTATTCTAGTTTTTAATTTTTTATTATACAAGGTAGTTAAGTATACATAGGGGGTGTTAAAAAAAACCAAAATCCGAAACAATCCTAAATTCGAATAGTATCAAAAACTCGAAAAAAATGATACAAATTATTTTTTCGTGTTGTTCGTATAGATTCCAATCAGATATCTATTTTTCTTGTTTGGGTCGGATATCCAAAATCTTGCTTGTTTGAATCGGATATCCGAATTAAACTTTAATAACCCAAAAAAATTATGTTTGTTCGGGTTATTCGGATGTAAAAATAAAGTTTTTTTCGAGTTATTCGGATGGTTGGATCAGATAAAAATACGTTTTATTCGGGTAAGTTTCAAATAGGGACTCAAAATTTTCAAATCCGAGTAAGCCGATCCGAATAACCTAAATAAACCGTTATCGACCAATGACCCCCCTAATTATACATGTAAATTTCATGTAAATTTCAATATGAATAATGTAGAGTTTAAAAAAATCCATATTTATAGTCTTGTTTAAATTAAATGTATATAAAATATTTACATAATATATGAATATGCACTATTTTTATACTTTGCATCTCATGAACACTTTATGTTGCATACAATTATTATTTTAATTTAAAGTATTTTAAAGTAAAAAAAAATAGGGCGGTGTTAAACTTACACCCCAAAATAATGTATGCACACCCCTCAAACGCCCCGTAGTGGCCACTACGGGGCGTTTAGGTACAAATTGTACTAGCTCAGTCAAACGACAGGTACCATGATTAGACCTAAACGCCCCGTAGTGCCCACTACGAGGCGTTTTCGTACGAGGTTCTGCAAAAGCTTCCGACATGTCAGTTGATTAGACCCAAACGCCACGTAGTGGTCACTACGGGGCGTTTAGGGATAACCCTAAACGCCCCGTAGTGACCACTACGTGGCTTTTAATGTTTAAAACGTGACAAATAGTTTGCAACTTACGAATTCATCGCCCATATATACACATACTGAGTTACAATATTACGCATTCCCTCGAATCACTTTCCAAATACTTGAACCAGTTTCTCTTGTTTCGTTTAATAAATATCTACACTCTATAGCCGTATTTTATATTTGAAATATGTCTTGGTGGGACGGAGACTTTTTCTTTGGTCAATATTCCGACGTTTCGCGTATGGCTGAAACATATCAGGTACGAAACTGTATTTACTTGCTTTTATTGTTAATCAAATGACAAACTAATCATAATGTTTTTAAGGATGAGACTGGTGTGCAATCGTCTGAGGCGACAAATAGACCGGCATTGCCAGATCTTAACGAAGAGGTTGCGGGTCAAAGTTCGTACTGGCAGTTTGATTTGAACCAGGAACCTTGCTATGATGAAGACGTTAACAAGGAATGTTACGGTGGTGAACAATCACAACCACCCCAAGTGGCCGTTAAAAAGGAAGAAGCTGACATTGTATACCAAAATATGGACTGGAATACCAATGAGGTAATATATTTTCACTTGTTTTTAGTTAGATGGGCATTAGTTTAATGACAACATTGTTTTCAGATATTCATTTCTGTGGAGGAGCTGATGGCATGGGTGAAAACTAGAGCCCTTGATAATGGATACATCGTAGTTACCGGACGATCTAAGAAAAAGAAGGGGACCGATGAGGTCAACAAAATCTGGCTTGTGTGTGATCGTGGTGGTGAACACAATAGTACAGCCATCTTAAGGCGTACCGGTAGCAAGAAAATCGGGTGTCCTTTTAAATTAATAGGGATATACGACTCTGATTCTTATGGTTGAAAGCTTCAGGTCAGAAACGACAAACACAACCATGAACCTGCTCAAAATCTTGAGGGGCATCCGTTTGTTAGAAGAATGTCCGAGCAGGAACAAAACATGGTGCACCATCTGACTGAGCAACACATGGACCCACGCAACATACTTTCCAGCCTAAAGAAGCAGAATCCCAACAACGTCTCCATCCGTAGAGACGTATACAATGTGCAGCATAAATTTAAAAATAACAAAAAATCGGATCAACCCCAATGCAGGTCTTAGAGAACCTGCTACATACTAAAAATTACGTATACTTTACTCGGGAAAACTCTGAAACGAATGTCGTGGAGGAGATTTTCTTTTGTCATAAAAAATCATACACCTGGTGGCGTGCGTTCCCACATGTTCTTATGATCGACGCGACTTACAAGACTAACATGTACAAACTTCCTTTTGTACAGATAGTTGGTTTTACCTCAACACACCATACGTTTTGTATTGCTCACGCGTTCGTGAGTAAAGAAAAAGAGGAAAATTATCATTGGGTTCTAGAACGAGTAAAAGATATGCTAGATAAGTGTATGGAGCCCCGTGTGATAATAACCGACAGAGACCTTGCTCTGATGAATGCATGTCGTAAGGTCTTTCCGCATGCTTCCAAGTATTTATGCAGGTGGCACATAAGCGAAAATATCGCAAAACACTGCAAGGCGAGTTTTTCAGATGGTGACTGGAAAAAGTTTAAGGGTCGTTGGGGGAATTTGTGTGACTCGTCGCCAGAAATTTACGACTACAACTATAACCGCCTGTACCAACAACTTGTCTCAGATAACCGTCAAAGTAAGCGTCATTCAATATCATTATCATTATTTTTGGTAAAATTACGTTTTCGTATGTCATAGTTTTTTTTATTTCAGGGGTTTTGAATTATGTGACTCAGACTTGGTTAACCCATACAAAGACATGTTTGTCACAACCTGGACTAACAGAACGCCTAACTTTGGTCAACGTACAACTAACAGAGTCGAGAGTCAACATTCAAACTTAAAAAGATATCTAAGAACCACTAATAACTCGCTCTCGACACTGGTAGGTTTTGTTGATCAAATGATAGAATTGCAGGAGGTAAACATGAAACATGGGTTTGAAACAAGTTTTATAAAGACAATGGGTCATCATAAAATACCCTTGTTTAATAACTTACGTGGCAAGGTTTCACATAAAGCTCTTGATTTACTACTTGATGAAATAAATAAGATCAAGGTTATGCGTCAAGGTAGTATGTCATGCGGCCACCAGTTGTGGACAAGTTGTGGCTTGCCAGGAGTGGTGCACTTTACAGGATTTATTTTTTTTGTATTGTATATTGAGTGGGAGACCGTGCAACCTTGCACGTTGTCTCGCCGAGTACTTTAGCACGTATTACCACGCCAGGAGGAGAGGGGGCTGATCTTCGGGGGGGGTATGTGACCCGTATTGCTCGTTTTAACGGGCTTATAGATATGGAGCCTGCCGGTATGGAGGCCTTTCATCCAGTTCGTTTAGATCGACGGACAGTGCTTGGCATGCGTATCGCGCAGACATTCCCACGGGTCGGGCTTCGATTTTCGCTTGAGAGGGGGGTCATTTGGCAGCCGGGGCCAAATGATCTCCATTACAGAGACGAGGACCCTATGCCTGTGTTCCCACAGCCGCAGCCACAGCAGCAGCCACCGCCGCCGCCGCCACATGGCGAGGGGGAGCCGCATCAGGATGTGCCACATCAGCATCCTGAGCGCATATACAGAGCGGTGCGGCTTCCCGCTCGTGTCGAGGCTATGATACAGGGGATAGCTGATTCGACGCAGCAGCTCATCCAGCAGCATGAGCACATGCAGCAGCAGCAGCAGCTCGAGCTCACGCAGCAGCTGTTGCAGATACAGCAGCAGCTGTTGCAGATACAGCAACAGCAGACGCAGATCCTACAGCAGCAGTCTGATCAGACGCGACGACTGGATCGGTTGGAGGATCTGATCTCGTGGCATGTGCATGTCGAGCTTAGGCATGCAGAAGGTGAGGGTATTCAGCTTCCTGCAGTTCCTCGGCCACGAGATTATCCTCCTCCACCTCCACCTCCACCTTAGTATTTTCAGTCATATTTGTATTTGTTAAACAGACACTTGTATTCATGTTTATAGTTTGTATATATTTGGTTGTTTTGGTGATGATGCGTGCATATATCTGGTTGTTTTAGTTAGTGATGCGTGTTTATTATTTAAATATGCTTTGTTGGTGATACGTGTTTATTATTATATGTTTTCTTGTTGATGCGTGTTTATTTAAATATGTTTTGGTTGGTGATGCATTATTTATCGTATTATTCTGTAACATCAGTATGCTTAAACAAAGAACGTCATTCATATATAAATTATTTAATATATTTAAATTTTAATTAAATCTAAAAATTAAAAACATTTTTAGCTTTCAAAACTAAATGTTTTAAAAAAAATTTAAAAAATAAACGAACTGAGAGACCGTAAAAAATAAAAAACAAGTTTTAACAAAAAAATATTAGATTTTACAAACAAAAAAACAAGCGTTAAAAAAATAACTAAACTTTTACGTACGAGAGATACGTCGTCGTAAAATAAAAATGCTACGAGAGATACGTCGCAAAATACGCAAAATATAAAAATAGTTTTTAACAAAAAAAACTATATTTTTACACCTCAAAAATCATACCCAAAACCCCCCAAATCACCCTCAAACGACCCAAGCTGTTGCGCGTTTGTTTTTTTTAGACCTAAACGCCCCGTAGTGGTCACTACGTGGCGTATAGGTCCTGAAAAAGCTGAGAAAATAATTCTATCGTTTAAGGTTGTCAGTCTGTGGCTCAAACGCCCCGTAGTGGCCACTACGGGGCGTATGGGTGGCGGCGGTGTGTTGAATTAAAATCCTGGGGTGTGTAGATAACCCCTCCCAAAAAATATCAAGTGTCATATAAAAAAACTGGAATTTAAGCCAAATGTGTGGTAAGTAGAAGCAGGGCATTCTGTGGACATAAAACTGGCACCACTCATCATCCAAATCTTGAAGGCAGCTCTCTTTTCTGCCCCATATTTTATTCACACTCCTTCATTCATACACATATAATCGTCCTTCAAAACCCCATTTCTTCTACTTTCTGCTTCACTCTTCAAGAATCCATCATTTTCGTTCAAAAAAACCTCAAATCTGGTTAAAAATTTGACCAAATTTGACCCATTATCAGCAAATTAGTCATCTTTCCACTGAATGTGAAGCAGGTGTTCATCTCTAAATCCTTAAAAAACAACCCATTTCTCCCATTTTCAAATCAATGTCTGCTGCTATGATTTGGGTTGTTTCGCCTAATTCTGAGTTCTGTAACGGATTGGGATTTTTGGAAACTACACGGGGAGTTGATTCGTCGAGATTGTTAGCCAAACAAAAGGGGTTTTTTAGGGGTGGAAGATTGAAGAATGTTGGTCGGAAACACAGGTGTTACGCGTTCTTCGGTCAATTGGGTTCGCGAAAACGAGACATGGGTTCCAGGGTGGTGGCTAACCCATCTGGGAACTTGGCAATTACATCGGAACAACTGGTTTATGATGTGGTTTTGAAGCAAGCAGCTTTGGTTAAAGAGCAAATGAGGTCTAGAGAAGATGACGTGGAGGTTGTGAAACCAGATATTATTCTTCCTGGAACACTTGGTTTGTTGAGTGAAGCTTATGATCGATGTGGTGAAGTTTGTGCTGAGTATGCCAAGACGTTTTATTTAGGTTTCTAATTTTTGTTAAAAAATTTATTTTTTTTATTTAAAAAATGTTTAAAGATTGGGCATGTGGTTGAATTGATGCAGGCAATTGTTTGTAATTTGTTTTGTTTTTTTATAGGAACTTTGTTGATGACACCCGAGAGGAGAAAAGCTATTTGGGCGATTTATGGTGAGTTTTTATACATATATTTTTAATATATTTGAATTCATAATTCATCAGAAAATTTAGGGATGAATACAAAACAGATTAAACTAATCATAATAAGAAAAGAAAACTGATAATTCGGTTTTAATAATAAACCATACTAATAGATAACCAAATCATTGGAAACTTATTGTATTAAATTTGTTGAAATATTTTACTATTAAAACTTTTGACCATTTTATTTACAAAGTTATCATTTTTCTAGCAAAATACTAAAATGGTAAAAAAAAGCTGGTTGTAGATGCGTTTTAATTTTTTGTGCAATATCTTGGTTTTGTCCCTAAACAATTGTCTACGATAAAAGAAAGCTTATAAATGCACTTTATAGTTAGTTGACAGAATTTTATTCTCATTTCTCAAAGTAGTCAAAATGGACGGGCTCGGTAAGGGGTCATAACGGGTGCAAGTTTTAAGCAGCATCAACTTATGTTAAATGAGTCTTTTTTAAAAAAAATCAGCTTCGTTCAAATTAAAATAAATTATAACTAAACATATAGGTTATTGAAATAATTTTTAATGATTTTCTCATCAAGTAAATTATTGATCATTCTTACCTGTTTGAATATATATATTTCATATTGTTTTAAGTTACTCAATTTTGACCCGACTATGTTAAGGTGTTTCCTATTTCAACCTATTATATGTCATATTGCTACCCATTTCCACACAAAATACAATAACTGTTTACCCAAATCTACTTATTTGTCTTGCTATGAGTCAAAATTGCCATGCTAAAGTTATGCCATCTACAATAATTATTATTTGTGGTATAAAAGTTTGTATTTATTTCAACTTTGACTTTGACCTTTTCAAGGGTTCCCCTAGCTAAGCAATGGTTCTTCAGCTTTCCTAGCAATCCTAAAACAATCATAAATAGATTCAAGATATAAAAAAGGGTAGATTATAAGAAACCATTAAGATTAAAGGATTTTCATAGCTGATAACATAGATAAAATCATGAAATAATCATTTTTGGAGTAGTTATACTTGTGTTGCCATGTCAGGAAAAATCACTTATTTAACATAGTAATGACTTACAACTAATTGATAAGTGACACCATATTGAGTATGTACAACTATTAATGTATAGAATGATATTAATTTATGCTAGTTAAAGTAGATACACAACCATATTATGCATATTTTATGGATTATAGTGTGACATTGGCTATGATTAACCATAAAGGTATAAGTTTTACTTGTTTTTGGTAAATCAAACAGTATGGTGTAGAAGAAACGATGAGCTCGTTGATGGACCCAATGCATCA
>SZYD01000686.1:0-34277 GCA_009363875.1 Mikania micrantha
CAGAGGAGATGGCGAGAAGAAATCGTGGAACACTTCCAAGTTGACACACAGGTGAATCCAGCACATCAAGGCTCAGGCTCAAAGAACCTTCATGTCCATGCTGTAAGTACTCTTTCAACTAAGGTGTGAATGGAACTAATTTGAAAAAGCAGACCCATCTCGAGATGAGAGGTGGGAAATTTTTGAAAAAGTTAAATTAATTTACCATTGCTTGATGATATAAAGAAAGTGTCTGCCCATGTTAAGTGTTTGAAACGGTTGTGCACTAAAAAACAACATCATAAGTTACCAAAATCAAGTTGAGCTACCATGAATACAAATTCCGTTTTGTCGGGTGAATTGCCACCTAAACTTCCAGATCCAGGAATGCCCTCTGATTGCTATACAAATTGGGAATTTCAAATTGATCAGGCATTGTTGGATTGGGAGCATGTGTTAGCATTCTTCCAGGGAGTGTGTATGACCAATATGATTTTGGTCCTCTACAGAAAGTTGACACTACTGTTGTGTTAGCTAATCAGACTTCTACACTTCCTAGGGGAATGTTAACTGATGTAATTGTTAGGTGGACAATTTTTACTACCCATTGATTTTTTGGTCTTCGACTGTGCTGAAAGTACCAAAGACACACATCCTACAGTCATTATGGGTAGACCTTTTCTTGCCACGGCACATGCTATGAGTGATTGTTCTAACGGGACTGTGGGGTTAAGGTTTGGTGGCCGGAAACAAATGTGACATCCGACTTTTTAACACTACCTTGTTAACGGAGTTGGTGCTATCACAGGCCCAACAAGGCCATCAAGGCCCAATAAGATTAATGAAGGCCCAACAAGGCCAATCAAGGCCCAATAAGACCAATGAAGGCCCAACAAGGCCAATGAAGGCCCAATAAAGGTCAATGGAGACTCAACAAGATCAATTAGGCCCAACGAAGTCTATGTAAGCCCAACAGAGCCAATGTAGGCCCAATAAGCCAAGAGAGGCCCATTAAGGCCCAATAAGTCCAAGTAAAGCCCAATGTAAACCAAGTAGGCCCAGGAAGGCCAAGGTAGGCCCAGGAAGGCCCAGTGAGGCCCAATTGTATTTGAGAAGCCCAATTGAGTAAATTTAATCCAACAAGGAGTTAAAGGATTCAATTAGTGACTATTCGGTTTGTCGATTCAATTTTGTTAATCGAAATGATATGTTGTCGATCCGGAATAATCCTTAGGAGTTGAGATTAAGCAAAAATTAGGTTTTTAAGTGTTGATTTCAAGAATTAGTTTATAAGTTGTAATAGAAATTGATTTTGACTTCTAAAAGTCAAAATTTGGCCAAAATAATTGGGGAAAATTCGAATCTCGTGATAATAAGAGTTATAACTGTTATAAAACTAATAATAATCATCTCATTGATGATTACTAACAGTTATTATATGTTATTAATGTTAGTAACGATCGAATTTAACTCAATTCGACCTCAAAGGTCGAAACCGAAACCATTGAGGGATAAAATCATATTATTCCAGTTAAATGTCTCAATTGGTCATTCAGAATCATTAGTCGGCATCAAGGAGAGTTCTGGATACATCAATTGTGAATAAGAGATAGTGGGATTTGAGTTCGACTAAAAGGACGGCCGAAAGTTGAGCAACAAGACGATCTACAACAAATTGGAATCAAATCAGGTGAGTTTTTGTTCTAAACATCTTCTAAAACAACCGATTAGGATAATCCCTAGTTAATTCGTGGTTCCAATATCGAATTAATTATGAACGAATTCTAGGGTTTCTTCTTGAAACGGGTTTGGGGGTTTTAAATCAAATAAGCTTTAAAATGGAATTAAATTACACCAATAGTTTCAGAAACATCCGATTTAAGTAAGCACTATGATTATTTCATTCAATGTACCGAATTTCATGAGTTCCTATTCTAGGGTTTATGTTGAATAACGAATTGGGGTTTTAAGGAAATCAACAATGATAGTTCAAATTAAACATACAGATAGGTTCGTCTAGGGGTAGGGATGAAAAGCCTTATCATTGTGAGGACAATCAGATTTAATTCAATCCGATTGAATTGGGAATTAGGGTGTTTAAAGTCGATTTTGATCGAGACTTAATTGTGGTGATTAACCGAATAATTGGATGAATTGAAACTACCCTTAAACTTATTTGGACCTCTGGAGTGAAAGCCCTATGATAATGGGCTTGTTTAAGTTCGGATTGGGGCCCAAATTGAACCCAATAGATTTCGGTTATGGTTTAACAAAGGGACCGAACAATTCAAAGGTTAAAAGGATTTAAATTCAGTTCCTAATGCAAATGTATGGACAGATGAGATGGTAATGTGCGTGGATTATGAGTTGAGGGTCGCGGGTTCGAGTCCCGGCCCAACCATTTTTAGATTTTAAGGTTTTTTTTAGTGTTTTGTCCATAACTTATTCGTTTTAAATCCGTTTAAATCCGTTTTAATCCGTTCGAGTTGCGTTGGAACCGTAACGAGAATACGAACGTGCTGGAATGATAAAATCCATATTTAATACGAAAACGAAATCGCGTATAACTACGTTTAATTAAATAAAATCAAATGTGATTTTATTTAAACGATTTCAATGACATGCGTACTTTCGTATGCACAATTTTAGCAAATCCAACATACGTGTATTGACACGTATGTGATTTTAAGCACAAAACGATTATTCGAATAACAATAGGTTATTGTTTAAACACAGATTCTTCGTAGAAGGATTTCTTTCACAGCTTTTAGTGTGTGATCATTCTGCTATTATCAAAGGTGCGTACACGGCCCCTTTCTTATTTAAACTGTTTTGGGGGAGAAAACATGTGCAACAAACTATTTTTAGATACACATCACTTGCATGAGTTATCTGTTTACATTATGTGACAACATATCAACTTGAAAGTCCTTACACACCTCGAACCGTTTAGTTTGCTGTAATGCAAAGCGTGGTAGTTGGAAATAGATCTATTAGGTTTGACAAACCTCACCTGGTAGATGGGATCTACGCAGGTGTTTGACTGACCAAACACATTTTTAACTATTGTTGTGATAGACAATAGTGGCAAGGCGAAAACATGCTATAGCATGGCAACTAGTCAGCTTCGGTGTCGAACACGTATGTAAATAGTTTATATGACTAGCTATCATGACTGTGCAATTGTGATTATGTTATCTACAAACTTGTTATTCAAACTGATGTTTTGAACACTATGATTACTTAAAACCTGTGTTATGCACCAACCTTTGTGTTGACTTGATTTGCATGTTTTCTCAGGACGCTAAGGCGCGCGTAACAGCTGGCATGGACTAGGAAGATAGAGTCTCATGCATTATAAACTTTGAACATTTGAATTTGAATATTTCAGTATTTTGATTTGTAATGTTTTACTTATCAACAGTTTATTGGTTTTCGATTTGAAACGCTTCCAACTTTTTGTAAACTCTGAATATTATGTTTTAAAGACCAACGTATGTTTTGAAATTCATATAGAGGTCTTCGCTATGTCTAATGATCTGAGATCCTGGTTTGTCACGCTCCCAAACGGTGTGATTCCGTTAGTTGAAAATTGGGGGTGTGACAGATTGGTATCAGAGCCATTGGTTATAGCGAACTAGGTTTGCATTTGTAGGCCTAGACTATGACTGTTAGACATTAGACACACATGTTTACACATACTGCTTAGAAATTACATATGACATTATGTAATTGACTTGCTTACGTATTCCATGGCACTGCACTTACATGATATTATGTAACAGGCATGGCTTCATCATCAGTTCCTTATGTTATCATTGATGATTCCGAGGACGAGGAGCCGATAGTTCCGGCACCACCATCATCACCACCACCACCTATTCCATCACCTCCACCGTATGGGATGGATGACTCAGACCCAGACGAGGATCCAGAGGAGGATCCAGACGAGGATCCAGAGGAGGATCCAGAGGAGGATCCAGATGAGGATCCAGTTGAGGACCCGGATGAGGATCCGGAGGAGGCACCATGGGTGAATACTCAGGGACTCTATGCTGCAGGACCATCTACACATCCACCACCCGTACTGGATGCTCCTGAGCCTAAGAGGCGAAGGACAGACGCGGAGGAGATCGCCAAGTTGCGCGAGGACTTGGATGAGACAGAAGACAAGCTTATACAGAGATCTCAGGAGTTATGGGATGCCATTGAGAGGCAAGATGAACTTACCCATCTTGTTCACGATATGCGGGATGAGATGATCAATTTGATTGGTCGTCTAGAAGAGTCAGAGAACCGAGAGGAGATTTTGGCAGGCAGGATTGAAGCTTTAGAGACTTAGTGGTAGTTGAGAATGAGGAACAGGATGAGGATGAGGAGGAGGAACCAGCACCAGTTGCTGAGTCCGATCCTGAATCCACTGTTGAGGACGATTGATTCTCTTTCTTTATTTTCTGTTTTGTTTAAACTTATTAGGAACGGGTTGTGTTCCTACATTGGTAGTTTGAAATTTTGTATTTCATTTCAAAAAGTATTGTACTCAAAGAAAGTTTCTATTTATGGAAGAATTATTGTTTGTTTCCAACAACTGTGTTGATTATATTACATGTTGTGTTTGTTGTTTTACTTACACATGTTACATTGGATTTTGACTTCGTGCTAACACTTCTTATAAATAGGAAGCTAATGGCTGAGGGAAACGTACATATGACTGTTGCTGAGCTCAATGAGCTAATCAACAACAGAGTTGCAGAGGCAATCGCACAGTATGCTCAGACTCACAACACAGGGCCACAGGGTCCAGCTGGGGGATTGGTCAATCCACAAGTTTGCACATTCAAGATGTTCTTGGACTGCAAACCTCACAACTTCAAAGGGTCGGAGGGGGCCATAGGACTTCTCCGATGGATTGAAAAGGCGGAGTCTGTGTTCGAAATGTGCAACTGCCCTGATGACAGCAAGGTGAAATTTGCTACTGGAACATTGGAGGGTCCAGCACTGACTTGGTGGAACTCCAATGTTCAGACTCTGGGGTTGGGAGAAGCAAATGCGTTGACCTGGAACAACTTCAAAACTTTGCTACAAGAGGAGTATTGTTCTCGTAGTGAAATGCAGAAGTTGGAGGAGGAGTATTGGCACCTCAAGATGGAGGGGTCAAATATTGAGGAATACACGACCAGATCGCATGAACTGGCCAGACTGCTACCACACATGGCTACTCCAGTCAGTAAGTGGATCGAAAGGTACATTGGAGGACTAGTGCCTCAGATCCAAGGGTTGGTTACTTCAGCAAATCCCACCACTATCCAACAAGCTGTTCGTCTAGCACATCAGCTTACTGACCAGGCAGTGTTACAGGGGACTCTGCCTAAGCGAACATCTGCTACCAAGGTAGGAGATCACAAGAGAAAGTGGGATAACAACTTCAAGGGTAACAACCAACAGCAGAACAGGAAGCAGGACTCAAACAAGTCCTATCATAATTCCAACAGTGGTCAGCAATCATCATCATCGGGGGGTTATATTGGTAAGCACCCCAAGTGCAACAAGTGTGGTTACCATCATGCGGGTAACCAGTGTGACAGAGCTAAGTGCCAGAGGTGTGGCAAGATTGGGCACGCGGCTAAGGATTGTCGCGGGGAACTGCAGAACAACCATAACAACCAGAATAACAATCAGAACAATGCGCAGAAGGGTTGTTTTGAGTGCGGCAAGATGGGCCATTTCAAGAAAGATTGCCCACAACTTAAGAAAGGCGGGGACAACAATGGTAATGGAAATGGAAATGGCAACGGTAATGGAAATGGCACCAACAATAACAACAACAATAACAACAACAACAACGGTGCTAGAGGCAGGGCGTTTGTGATCGGAGGACGTCAAGCGCGGGAGGATCCCAACATTGTTACGGGTACGTTCCTCTTAAATAATCACTATGCCTCTATGTTATTTGACACCGGTGCCGATCGGAGCTTTGTATCTAGTTCACTTGTTAAGTTGCTAAATGTTAGTTCCACTGCCTTAGATAGTCCCTATACTGTGGAATTAGCTGATGGTAAGTTGATTGTAGTAGAAAACATTTATAAGGGATGTATCCTTGATTTGATGGGTCAGACATTAGAGATTGATTTGATGCCTATTGCCTTAGGCAGTTTTGATGTAGTCATTGGCATGGACTGGTTGTCCAAGAACCAGGCTGAAATTGTATGCCATGAAAAGATTGTTCGCATACCTCTTCCGCAGGGAGAGACATTATATGTACAAGGCGAGAAGAGCAGTACGCCACTGCGTCTCATATCTTGTATGAAGGCACACAAATGTCTGCGGAAAGGTCATACGGCAGTTATAGCACTTATAACTGAAAAGCCAGTAGCTGAGAAGAAGCTTGAAGATATACCTATAGTTTGTGAGTTTCCGGAGGTATTTCCAGAAGACTTGCCGGGATTACCGCCTGTGAGACAGGTGGAATTCCGAATCGATCTTACACCAGACGCAGCACCGATAGCTAGGGCGCCTTATCGACTTGCACCGTCAGAGATGCAAGAGTTATCCACACAATTGCAAGAGTTGTTGGATAAGGGTTTCATACGACCTAGTTTTTCACCGTGGGGAGCTCCAGTATTGTTTGTAAAGAAGAAAGACGGGACTTTTCGTATGTGTATCGATTACCGGGAATTGAACAAGGTTACTATCAAGAACCGGTATCCGTTACCCAGGATTGACGATCTGTTCGATCAGTTGCAAGGTTCGAGTTACTACTCGAAGATTGATCTCAGGTCGGGTTATCATCAACTAAGAGTTCAGGAGGAGGATATTCCGAAGACAGCATTCAGGACAAGATATGGCCATTATGAGTTCTTGGTCATGCCATTTGGGTTGACAAACGCTCCAGCTGTATTCATGGATCTCATGAATCGTGTTTGTAAACCTTATCTTGATAAGTTTGTCATTGTTTTCATCGATGACATTCTCATCTATTCAAAATCTGAGGAGGAACACGCTGAACATCTTCGACTATTATTGGAATTATTGAAACAAGAACAACTGTACGCTAAGTTCTCGAAATGTGATTTCTGGATGCGAGAAGTACAGTTCTTGGGTCATATAGTTAATGAAAAGGGTATACATGTGGATCCAGCAAAGATTGAAGCGATTAAGAATTGGGAAGCGCCAAAAAACCCCTACCGAGGTACGACAATTCCTTGGTTTGGCGGGTTATTATCGACGATTCATTGAGGGTTTCTCAAAGATCGCTCAACCACTTACAGCTCTGACGCACAAAGGAACAAAGTATAACTGGACGGATAAACAGAAGCTGCATTCCAGTTATTGAAACAGAAGCTCTGCAGTGCACCGATTCTGTCCTTACCGGAAGGAACGGAAGACTTTGCGGTGTATTGTGACGCATCTGGACAGGGTTTGGGATGTGTGTTGATGCAACGGGATAAAGTGATCGCTTATGCTTCCAGACAACTACGAACACACGAAAAGAATTACACTACTCATGACTTGGAGTTAGGAGCAGTGGTTTTTGCTTTGAAGATTTGGAGGCATTACTTGTATGGAACTAAGTGTACTATTTATACTGATCATAAGAGTTTGCAACATATCTTTGATCAGAAGGAGCTTAATATGAGGCAACGACGATGGGTTGAGTTGTTGAACGATTATGAGTGTGCGATTAAGTATCATCCGGGAAAGGCTAATGTAGTAGCTGATGCTCTAAGCAGAAAGGATACTTCAACAAGACGGGTTCGTGCACTTATGATGACAATACATACTGATTTACCTGACAAGGTACACAGTGCTCAGATTGAGGCCTTGAAAACGGAAAACTTAGTACCGGAATCTTTACGAGGAATGGAAGAACAATTGAATGTTAAACCTGATGGAATTCGTTATTTCATTGATCGAATGTGGATACCTTTATATGGAGGTTTAAGGGAACTCGTGATGGACGAAGCACACAAGTCTAGATATTCAGTCCATCCGGGATCAGACAAGATGTATCATGATTTGAAGGCACTGTATTGGTGGCCTCATATGAAAGCTGATATTGCTAAGTACGTTAGCAAATGTTTGACCTGTTCGAAAGTCAAAGTTGAATATCAGAAGCCATCTGGCTTACTACTGCAACAACCAGAGATACCGATGTGGAAGTGGGAACAGATTTCGATGGATTTCATTACTAAGTTACCCCGTACACCGACTGGTTGTGATACGATATGGGTAATTGTTGATCGATTAACGAAATCTGCACATTTCTTAGCAATCAAGGAAACTGATAAGATGGAGAAACTGACTCGTATTTACATTAAGGAAGTAGTAGCACGGCATGGTGTGCCAATCTCTATCATATCAGATCGGGATGCCCGGTTTACTTCCAACTTTTGGAAATCTCTTCATAAGTCATTGGGGACTCGCTTGGATATGAGTACAGCTTATCATCCACAGACCGACGGTCAAAGTGAACGCACGATTCAAACGCTCGAGGATATGTTACGAGCTTGTGTAATTGACTTTGGTGATAGCTGGGAGAATCATTTACCGTTGGTGGAATTCTCTTACAATAATAGTTATCATACAAGTATTCAAGCAGCACCGTTTGAAGCTTTGTATGGTCGCAAATGTCGTTCACCAGTTTGCTGGGCTGAAGTTGGTGACAGTCAATTAACAGGTCCTGAACTGGTGCACGAGACGACAGAGAAAATAGTTCAAATCCGGAACCGTATGGCGGCGGCTCGGGATCGACAGAAGAGTTATGCAGACAAACGTCGCAAGCCGTTGGAATTTCATAGGAGACCGAGTTCTTCTAAAGGTATCACCTTGGAAAGGTGTGATACGATTTGGCAAGCGTGGGAAGCTTAGTCCACGTTACGTAGGACCTTTTGAGATTCTGAAAAGGATTGGTCCGGTTGCGTATCAACTCAAACTACCGGATGAACTCAGTGGAGTTCATGATGTTTTTCATGTGTCGAACTTAAAGAAATGTCTTTCTGATGAGACATTGATTGTACCATTGGAAGAAATACAAGTAGATGAACAGTTACGATTCATTGAAGAACCAGCAGAAATCATGGACCGAGAGGTCAAACAACTGAAGCAAAGCAAGATTCCGATAGTCAAAGTCCGATGGAATTCAAGACGGGGTCCTGAATTCACATGGGAACGGGAAGACCAAATGATGAAGAAATATCCTCATCTATTCAAGACAGTTACTGCTAACACTGAGAGCGCACGTTAAATTTCGGGACGAAATTTCCTTCAACAAGGGGATGACGTGATGCTTCACACATCAACACTGCAAATTTCAAACTGTAAGCACAAACGTTTTATTTATTCAATTGATTTTGTTACAAATATTTGTGCTACATTACATTCTATATGTTTTATGTGCTACATTTCATATGTTACATGTTATGGTAGTACATACATGATTGGTTACACACATTCTACTATGTGCGGGGTTGCATAGTACATACATTTTGCTATGTGCGGGGTTACATAGTACAAACAGTTTCAGACACTCACTATGTGTGAGGTTACACAACACAGTATGATCACACACAAATAGTCACAGTTAGGTGAACTAACTAGTGTACACGCAAAACAGTTACATTGAACGATCACAATTGAGTTGTGATGTTGCAAGCATTAGACTTTGTGTGTGAGTACACACAAGCACACAGAATGATCAAATCACACTAACACGTACGATTTAAACTCGTAAGTAGTTTCCTAACTACTCCTAACACTTACTAATTTTCGGGACGAAAATTCCTTCAACAAGGGGATGATGTGACAATCCGACTTTTTACACTAACCTTGTTAACGGGAGTTGGTGCTATCACAGGCCCAACAAGGCCAATCAAGGCCCAATAAGATTAATGAAGGCCCAACAAGGCCAATCAAGGCCCAATAAGACCAATGAAGGCCCAACATGGCCAATGAAGGCCCAATAAGGTCAATGGAGACTCAACAAGATCAATTAGGCCCAACGAAGTCTATGTAAGCCCAACAGAGCCAATGTAGGCCCAATAAGCCAAGAGAGGCCCATTAAGGCCCAATAAGTCCAAGTAAAGCCCAATGTAAACCAAGTAGGCCCAGGGAAGGCCAAGGTAGGCCCAGGAAGGCCCAGTGAGGCCCAATTGTATTTGAGAAGCCCAATTGAGTAAATTTAATCCAACAAGGAGTTAAAGGATTCAATTAGTGACTATTCGGGTTTGTCGATTCAATTTTGTTAATCGAAATGATATGTTGTCGATCCGGAATAATCCTTAGGAGTTGAGATTAAGCAAAAGTTAGGTTTTTAAGTGTTGATTTCAAGAATTAGTTTATAAGTTGTAATAGAAATTGATTTTGACTTCTAAAAGTCAAAATTTGGCCAAAATAATTGGGGAAAATTCGAATCTCGTGATAATAAGAGTTATAACTGTTATAAAACTAATAATAATCATCTCATTGATGATTACTAACAGTTATTATATGTTATTAATGTTAGTAACGATCGAATTTAACTCAATTCGACCTCAAAGGTCGAAACCGAAACCATTGAGGGATAAAATCATATTATTCCAGTTAAATGTCTCAAATTGGTCATTCAGAATCATTAGTCGGCATCAAAGGAGAGTTCTGGATACATCAATTGTGAATAAGAGATAGTGGGATTTGAGTTCGACTAAAAGGACGGCCGAAAGTTGAGCAACAAGACGATCTACAACAAATTGGAATCAAATCAGGTGAGTTTTTGTTCTAACATCTTCTAAAACAACCGATTAGGATAATCCCTAAGTTAATTCGTGGTTCCAATATTGAATTAATTATGAACGAATTCTAGGGTTTCTTCTTGAAACGGGTTTGGGGGTTTTAAATCAAATAAGCTTTAAAATGGAATTAAATTACACCAATAGTTTCAGAAACATCCGATTTAAGTAAGCACTATGATTATTTCATTCAATTGTACCGAATTTCATGAGTTCCTATTCTAGGGTTTATGTTGAATAACGAATTGGGGTTTTAAGGAAATCAACAATGATAGTTCAAATTAAACATACAGATAGGTTCGTCTAGGGGTAGGGATGAAAAGCCTTATCATTGTGAGGACAATCAGATTTGAATTCAATCCGATTGAATTGGGAATTAGGGTGTTTAAAGTCGATTTTGATCGAGACTTAATTGTGGTGATTAACCGAATAATTGGATGAATTGAAACTACCCTTAAACTTATTTGGACCTCTGGAGTGAAAGCCCTATGATAATGGGCTTGGTTAAGTTCGGATTGGGGCCCAATTGAACCCAATAGATTTCGGTTATGGTTTAACAAAAGGGACCGAACAATTCAAAGGTTAAAAGGATTTAAATTCAGTTCCTAATGCAAATGTATGGACAGATGAGATGGTAATGTGCGTGGATTATGAGTTGAGGGTCGCGGGTTCGAGTCCCGGCCCAACCATTTTTAGATTTTAAGGTTTTTTTTAGTGTTTTGTCCATAACTTATTCGTTTTAAATCCGTTTTAGTCCGTTCGAGTTGCGTTGGAATCGTAACGAGAATACGAACGTGCTGGAATGATAAAATCCATATTTTAATACGAAAACGAAATCGCGTATAACTACGTTTAATTAAATAAAATCAAATGTGATTTTATTTAAACGATTTCAATGACATGCGTACTTTCGTATGCACAATTTTAGCAAATCCAACATACGTGTATTGACACGTATGTGATTTTAAGCACAAAACGATTATTCGAATAACAATAGGTTATTGTTTAAACACAGATTCTTCGTAGAAGGATCTCTTTCACGAGCTTTTAGTGTGTGATCATTCTGCTATTATCAAAGGTGCGTACACGGCCCCTTTCTTATTTTAAACTGTTTTGGGGGAGAAAACATGTGCAACAAACTATTTTTAGATACACATCACTTGCATGAGTTATCTGTTTACATTATGTGACAACATATCAACTTGAAAGTCCTTACACACCTCGAACCGTTTAGTTTGCTGTAATGCAAAGCGTGGTAGTTGGAAATAGATCTATTAGGTTTGACAAACCTCACCTGGTAGATGGGATCTACGCAGGTGTTTGACTGACCAAACACATTTTTACTATTGTTGTGATAGACAATAGTGGCAAGGCGAAAACATGCTATAGCATGGCAACTAGTCAGCTTCGGTGTCGAGCACGTATGTAAATAGTTTATATGACTAGCTATCATGACTGTGCAATTGTGATTATGTTATCTACAAACTTGTTATTCAAACTGATGTTTTGAACACTATGATTACTTAAAACCTGTGTTATGCACCAACCTTTGTGTTGACTTGATTTGCATGTTTTCTCAGGACGCTAAGGCGCGCGTAACAGCTGGCATGGACTAGGAAGATAGAGTCTCATGCATTATAAACTTTGAACATTTGAATTTGAATATTTCAGTATTTTGATTTGTAATGTTTTACTTATCAACAGTTTATTGGTTTCGATTTGAAACGCTTCCGCAACTTTTTGTAAACTCTGAATATTATGTTTTTAAAGACCAACGTATGTTTTGAAATTCATATAGAGGTCTTCGCTATGTCTAATGATCTGAGATCCTGGTTTGTCACGCTCTCAAACGGTGTGATTCCGTTAGTTGAAAATTGGGGGTGTGACAAGATTAACATGTTTGAGATTGCTACTAACCCTCTTATCAAGAATGAATGCTCAAAAGCAAACATTGTTGACAGGTGTGACTTCCTTTCTAAGGAAGATAACACCAAAGAGGAGTGTTTTATGTTGCATAGGTCTGAAGTAGCAAAAGTAGAACAACCCAAGGATGATCGAGATGCTGAGAAGAAAGGGGCATCAAAAGATGATGGGTGGATACCGAAATGGAGAAGGGTGAAGGATGAGAAGAAAGCTAAATATATGGAGGTTGATGAAGAACAAGTAAGGTTAAAGATGTTTGGACCCAACTGGGAAACATGGGAAGATTTACCTGAGCCATGAAAGCTTGATTTTGTGGGCTATGCAGCAGGTGATAGCCTTTTCAGGCCACCTTGAGTGGTAGTAGGTATGGTCTGGCTGAAGACCGTAAACAAAACTTAGCGCTGCATAGGAGGCAACCTATGTGTTTGTATTGATTTTATTTAGTTTGTTTGTTTATTTTTAATTTTTTTCTCATTTTATTTTTGTTTTTTGTTTTGGTGAGTTCCTGCCACAAACATCACAGGAAATAAGTGTGGGGAAGACCCATGGAGATTCGAGGTCGATATGGCATCATTCGCATTATCTACATCACGAGGACAACAAGATCAGGTCCATGTTTTTTTTCCCTCATCACTAGTTCTGTTTTTGTTTAGTGTTTGAATTCAAGTCTGGGTTAATGGTTTTGAAGAGATGATTGCATGATTGGGATTAAATTTTAAAGTGAACTATACATTGGGGACAATGTATCTCAAGTGTGGGGATGTTGGGGGGTGAAAATGAACAAAATTTTCGAAAATTTTGAATTGCTCCAAGTAAACTGAAAGGGCTTGAAAATCAAAATTTTCAATGTAAATCATCAACAATTGACCTGTTAATGTTTTGGATTAGGTTCTTGGTCATAATTGAGTCTTTAAGTTGCATGATAGTGGTTGTGGCAAGTGTTTTATAGAAACCGTAAATGGAGTAACGACTAATTAGGGGTGACATGCTAAATTGTAAGTAACATGAATGTTGTTGTGTCTTTAACCTTTTACCCACCGTTTTTGTGAGAGTTGAGCCTTAATTGTAATATCTTTGTTTAGTGTTGGTTGTTTATGAGTGATACTAAAGTGTATACCAAATTAGAACTTGTGTTGCAATGCGTGTTGAGATCGTATCCTAGAACTTGCACAAAAATGATAGAGGCATTAGCATTCACCTGTGTTTCATTAGTCGTTTGTTTGTGATAGTTTCTCAATTCATCCCAACCATTAGAAGCCATGTTGAGCCTTAGCCTAATTGTTTGTTGAACCTTAAAGTCTTAATCCACAAGTTGTGTAGTTGGTTTTCAAATGAAGTGCTGAAAAAAAAATATAAAAAAAAAGAAAAAAAAGAAAAAAGCAGAATATTAGGTCAAAGGACCTCAATATGAAGCAACAAAAAGAGTCATTGTAGTATAATGGTAAGTCGAGAGTGTTAGTGGTTAAATATTCTTGAAGTCCCATTATTTGTTCGTCACCATCAAATCCCTTGTACCTACCTTAACCCTAGCCTTTCATTACAACCCGTTAAGTCCTCTTGATTTGTGTATGGTTTTAGCAATTCGGTGGAAGTATGATTGCAATACAAGCTTATGATGATGGTCATTCACTTTTGGTTGAGAGTTCACATATATACTAGTGCATTATGACTAGTCCAGAAATAAACCGAGTGGAGAGAACATTGTGAGTGGTGCAATACATTCATGTGAAATACTTGAAGCATGTTAGGTCTAGTTAGGGGTTATTCCATGTTTTGCTTGAAAAATTGTTTGTACTTGTCACAATGTAAAACTATGTAATGTTGTAAGTCTTGTGATTTAGTTATGATATAGAACCTGATGTAAGAATTAGCGGGGCAGTTGGGAAATGTATTTGATTATGATGGTTTGATGGTTTTGATGAGTTTGCTTGAGGGCGAGCAAAGAACAAGTGTGGGGATGTGATGAAGGTGTAAATAGTTGTGTGAATTGAGGTGTAACTCTGTGATGTTATCGATTTTTGGCCCGAAACATGTTTACTTTGAGTATGTTTTTGAATTTCAGGTGTCAAGTGTTTAAAGGCATGTTCGGGAGCTTATTGGAGGATTGGAAGAGAAGCCGCGCGAGAAAAATGGTGAAAACATGAAGTTCGGCGAGTCAAAACTTCACGTAGGCATATCTCAGGCTAGGAGATGAGTTACGGGGCCCATAATATATGAAAATTGAGTTTCTCGACGAGACGAAGCGATCGGTGAGTTCATCTTGGGCGTATGGTAAGGCCAAGGCAGCGTATAATACGGCCAGCGTATGATACGCCCAAATTTCAGCGTTGACAGAAGATTCTGGGCGTAGTGTTAGATTCTGGGCGTATGATACGCCCAAACCCGGCGTATCATACGGCAACGGCTGAAAAACTCATATTTTTACCTAATCTTTCCCATATTTAAGGCCTAATCTTATGGTTTCGTTTCTAAAACTTTTTGGGACGATTTCTGGGCGAAAAAGAGGCGTTTTTGGGCATTCCAACTCATCCAAATCAATCCAAGATCATCCGGATTCGTAGAAGCAAAGATCAAATCATGCCTATGATCAACGATTGTGAAGATTCAAGTTTGAGGATGTCCGGCTAGTTCGATTGTGATCATCTCTGGGTGGAGAATTAGGTTTGATAATTAGTTTTGTTCTTTGATTTGTTGAATATTGGTATTGAATTCGTTCTTCATAGATTTATGGATTCAATAGTGTTTGATTGTTAAACGATTACGATTTTTGATTGATTTTGCAATTCCAAGTTCAAGTTTATTGCTTTCTTTTCATTCATTGTATAATTGAATGGGTAATTAACGAAATTGGGTTTTAAAGTCTTTTAGAAATCATTGTTTTTGTAGAACTGGTAATCAATCGAGTCAACAACATCGGTCTAGTTATCGGTTGTCAACAAGATCATTGCTTTGTTCTCAAAATCATACATTTTTATCAATTAAAGCATGAATCATGTCTATGTGATTCCCAATTGACAAATTAATGAAAACCTAATTGTCTTCCTAATTCGAAACCTGGAGTGATCACCTTTTCCATACTGCTTACAACTCTTTTGTTTTAATTCGTTTGTTTTCAATTCAAGTTAATTGTTTTCTAATTCTAAACCCTAAATTCAACATTTTCAAGTTTACTTTTCAATTGCAAGTAGTTAATTAGTTTGTGTTGAAAGTAATTTCCACTTGACTTCTCGTGGATCGATACCCGACTTCCCTAACTAAATTGGGTTGTAGGACTTGAGTGAAAACTCTTATTTTTGGTTGGTACTTCGACACCGATCAAAACTCATCCATATCAATAATTTCGTTTAAAACTACAGATTATTCTTAACGAACCATTATGCAATTAATGCGAAAGGACACATATGCCCTAGTTTATAACATTCGAAGATCGGCTAGGATCGGAAACTAAATAATTAACTTCTCGACGTTATATATTAATATTATCGTTATTATCGTTATTATTATTATTATTATTAAAATCCAGTTAAAGAGATTTCTTAAAACGGTTAAATGGTTAAACTTACAGAATTTATCATTTAAAATCATTTATTCACCGGATTCTTTCTCGTTCGACGAACTAAACGTTATGAGATCGTTCGTATTATTAGTAACATGTTTCAGCCACAAAATAATCATTGGTAGTGATAACGTGACTCGAACAGGTAATTACGTGAGTTATCCTCGGTTTATACGTGATATGTACTAACTTAGGGGATTTCCTTACATATCCAGAACCCTAGATATAAAAGGGTCTCATATTGCCCTCCGCTCATTCTATTCATCCCTCACACTCCGAAACCCATGCTTGCACCAAGCTTTGTTTTACCTTCTGTCACACCCTTGTCGTTGTGGAAGCGTACGGTGTGACTTTCAAGGTTTCACAGTCATGATTTACAACAAAAGACACATTTGTTTCTATATTACAAACCCATAAAATTAGCCACAAGCCTAATGTAATAACAACTTTAACTGAGTCTCACACATATATATAATGTTATTACACATATATACTATGATGTGTATCACACTGTTGAGTCTATCTCTCATAGACTCTACTATAGGTTTCCAAAGATTGAGCTCCCAGCTCCACCCCCTGTATCATTATGCATCTTAGAAAACATGATTTTAAACAATCAGTATACTGCTAGTGAGTTCACAAGTTTATTTATCAAAACGTAGGTAATGTATCCAAACAAATCAAATGTTTTCATAACATAAGTTAAATAATATTCATGTCCCAAACTAGGTGTAAAACATTGGTATCCAGTGCGAACATTGTTCCTTCCAACAATGTTGTGTTTAGTTCCCCACCAACTGTCCAATTATAACTCCTGGGCTCTCGTAACCGAGCTGACGAGTTCAGTGTTTGCCCCTTCCCAATGTCCTTGTCGCAAGACATTGTGTGTTTTAGCCTTATTGAGCGCCCGCTCGACATCCGGTCATGGTTTTAGCTACGAACCATAGGCAAGGATTGTCAATCACAAATAAAATCTATTCTCAATAATCACACCCCCCCTCCACGGTTAACGGTTACAGAATAGGGGACTTAGCGACAAATGTGTAACGCGTGAAATAATGACAAGTTTGGTCATATGTTTCGCCCCACTGTCACGTGTTTCAACCAAATGTTTTACAACGCTTTCGTTTTCTTGTTTCACAAAGTGTTTCAAAAGTATTTCAGCGTTTCACATTATGCAAATAAGTTTTCATATTTCAAAAAATGTAGCGAAAGCATTTCAGAGTTCCACCTGATCAAATCAGGTATCATGTTTCACAAAATGTATCAAAAGCGTTTCAGAGTTTCACCTGATCCAATCAGGTTTCATGTTTCTCAAAATGTATCAAAAGCGTTTCAGAGTTCCACCAGATCTAATCAGGTTTCATGTTTCACAAAATGTATCAAAAGCGTTTCAGAGTTCCACCTGATCTTATCAGGTTTCATGTTTCACAAAATGTATCAAAAGCGTTTCAGAGTTCCACCTGATCTTATCAGGTTTCATGTTTCACAAAATGTATCAAAAGCGTTTCAGAGTTCCACAAAAATCAGAATATTTCAAATGAGTATTTATGTTTTCTCTTTCCTCGAGTTTCAAAAGTCAAAATACAGAAAAGGGGTCGTGAACTCACCTGAGTTGATTCAAATCAATAACAATGCACAACGTTCGTATCACTAGTTCTTGAATTCTAAACCTGTATGTCATTAGAGTTCTATGAGTTACTTAAGCTTAATCTGACTCTCAGAACTTTACTTGACGTCCAATGTCAAGGGCATTACAACTCAATTCATCAATCTTATCTTAAATGTTTAATCAATTCCTTAGCTTAATATCACAAAAAGTGTGCTAACTGCGACTCGTTGGATTAATTAGGACATTCCCAGATTAATCAAAGTAATATGGTTGTTGATAATCGGACATTATAACGGCTTATAAAACTGAGGTTTCGTATATTTGTTTTTGGACAGAGTCTCTGTTTATAAAAGTGAGGTTTTTAGGTTTTCAGTCAGGTAGCGCCTCGACTTATTTTTCTTAAGTTTCCTGAAAACAATTGGGCAGAATATCTGCTTATAATTGTTTGTTTCCCAAAAATTAGTCAGGCAGAACCTCGACATATTTTTGATTAAAACCAAACAATTAATCATAATCTTATTATATAATAATAATAATAATAATAATAATAATAATAATAATAATAATAATAATAATAATAATAAGATCTAAAACAAGCATCATAACAGATTAAAATTATACGAGATTTTTACCTCGTAGAAGCTCGGTAGTATATCGTGTTGAAAACTAGATGATTGGAGGGGTTAAATATGGGTATTTGCAGGTGTAGGGTGGAGATTTGAGAGTTAGAAGGTAAAAATTTGCGACAGAATTCGAAATCTGGTGAACTGCTCTATATAGGCGAAATCTGGGTTCGGGGCGCATCGCCTAGTCCCAAGGTTTGACACGGGGTGGTACGCCCCGATGTAATAATATGCATGCCTGCCACGTGTTGACACGTGGCGCCATGTGGCGTGTTCAAGCGCGATCTAACTCGTTTCTTGTTTTCGAGATAACTTGAGCATACGAACTCCGTTTTTTTCCGCGCCGTTTTCGGCCACGTTCACGATTTTTCAAGCTCTTTCCAACCATTATAATTTCAAGACCTGGAGTGTTAAAAATATCTGATGTCTTATTTAACGCTATATTCGACTTTGTGTATCTTGAAATCGGAGCCTCGTTTCGAAATTTCGCTTACACTCATTTTCTTTTTTTCGAGTTATGATTCTAACCTGGAAATTGCAAATTGTCACACCTTCTTTGTCAATGAATTTTTTAAACATGTACTTTATTACTGTTTCACCTGACATTGATTTACTTGTGTTGGATGCTTTTTATCCTTGGATATATTTGTAATAATTTACCAACTAGAGTGATCCCTTCCATCACAACGAGTGTAACAACCGATGAAATTCGATAATAAATTATAATTAACTAGGTTTACAGGTAAGCCCAAAATGCCCAATTAACTCATCCATATAGATAAGTTCGTTTAAAACTATAGACTGTTCTTAACGAATGATTATGTAATTATTGCGAAAGGAAACATATGATTTAGTAGTTAACGTTCGATGATCGGCTATGATAGAAAAATTAATAATGAACTTCTCAACATTATATATTATTATTATTATTATTACTAAAATCCAATTAAGGAGATTTTCTGAAAAGGGTTAAACATACAAAATTAATTATTTAAAATCGTTTATTCGCCGGATTCATTCGTGTTCCACGAACTAAAAGTTATGAGATCGTTCGAATTATTCTTAATATGTTTCAGCCACAATATAATCATTGGTAGTGATAACGTGACTCGAACGGGTTATTACGCGGTTTAAACGCTATATGTACTGACATAAGGGATTTCCTTCCAACACCAAAACCCTAGCTATAAAAGTGACTCATATTTCCCTCTCCTCATTGTAATCATACCTCACACTCCAAAACCCATTCTTGCACCAAGCTTTGTTTTCCCTTCTTTGTCAGTGAATTTTTTAAACCAGTACTTTATTACTTCACCTGACATTGATTTACTTGTATTGATTGCTTTTTATCCTTAGATATAGTTGCTATTATTTAACAACCAGAGTGGCCCCTTCCATCACAACGAGTGTAACAACCGTCGAAATACAATAATAAATTATAACTAACTAGGTTCACATGGTAAGCCCAATCAAGCCCAAAAAGCCCAATAAACTCACCCACATAGATAAGTTCGTTTAAAACTAACATAGATAATTAAATATATAAAATAGTTTCTTCGCCGGATTCATTCACGTTCGACCAACTAAATGTTATGAGATCGTTCGTATTGTTCGTAACATGTTTCAGCCACAATATAATCATTAGTAGTGATAATGTGACTCGAGCAGGTTATTAAGCTGTTTAAACGTTATATGTACTGACCTAGCGGATTTCCTTCCATCACCAAAACCCTAGCTATAAAAGTGACTCATATTTCCCTCTCATTCTATTCATCCCTCACACTCCAAAATCCATGCTTGCACCACGCTTTTTTTTACCTTCTTTGTCAATGAATTTTTTTAAACCCGTACTTTATTACTGTTTCACGTGATATTGATTTACTTGTATTGGATGCTTTTTATCCTTAGATATAGTTGCTATTATTTAACAAGCAGAGTGGTCCCTTCCATCACAACGAGTGTAACAACCGTTGAAATATGATAATAAATTAAAACTAACTATGTTCACAGGTAAGCCCAATCAAGCCCAAAAAGCCCAATAAACTCATCCATATAGATAAGTTCGTTTAAAACTAACATACATGATTAATTATATAAATACATTTATTAGTCGGATTCATTCTCGTTCGACGAACTAAATGTTATGAGATCGTTCGTATTATTCGTAACATGTTTCAACCACAATATAATAATTGGTAGTGATAACGTGACTCGAACGGGTTATTACGCGGTTTAAACGTTATATGTACTGACCTAGGAGATTTCCTTCCATCACCAAAACCCGAGCTATAAAAGGGTCTCATATTTCCCTCTCCTCATCTATTCATCCCTCACACTCCAAAACCGATGCTTGCACCAAGCTTTGTTTTACCTTCTTTGTCAATGAATTTTTTAAACCCGTACTTTGTTACTGTTACACCTGACATTGATTTACTTGTATTGGATGCTTTTTATCCTTAGATATAGTTAATATTTAACAAGCAGAGTGGTCCCTTCCATCACAACGAGTGTCACAACCGTCGAAATACGATAATAAATTATAACTAACTAGGTTCACAGGTAAGCCCAATCAAGCCCGAAAAGCCCAATAAAGTCATCCATATAGATAAGTTCGTTTAAAACTAACATACATAATTAATTATATAAAATCGTTTATTCGCCGAATTCATTCTCGTTCTATGAACTAAATGTTATGAGATCGTTCGTATTATAAGTAACATGTTTCAGCCACAATATAATCATTAGTAATGATGACATGACTCGAACGGGTTATTGCGCGGTTTAAACGTTATATGTACTGACCTAGGGGATTTCCTTCCATTACCAAAACCCTATCTATAAAAGGGTCTAATATTTCCCTCCCCTCATTCTATTCATCCCTCACTCTCCAAAACCCATGCTTGCATCAAGCTTTGTTTTACCTTCTTTGTCAATAAATTTTTTAAACTCGTACTTTATTACTGTTTCACGTGACATTGATTTACTTGTATTGGATGCTTTTTATTCTTAGATATAGTTGTTGTTATTTAACAAGCAAAGTGGTCCCTTCCATCCCAACGAGTGTGACAACCGTCGAAATTCGATAATAAATTATAAGTAACTAGGTTCACAGGGTAAGCCCAATCAAGCCTAAAATGCCGAATAAACTCATCCATATAGATAAGTTCGTTTAAAACCAACATACAAAATTGATTATATAAAATCGTTTATTCGCCGAATTCATTCTCGTTCGACGAACTAAATGTTATGAGATCGTTCGCATTATTCGTAACATGTTTTAGCCACAATATAATCATTAGTAGTGATAACGTGACTCGAACGGGTTATTACGCGATTTAAACGTTATATGTACTAACCTAGGGTATTTCCTTCCATCACCAAAACCCTAGCTATAAAAGGGTCTCATATTTCCCTCTCCTCGATCTATTCATCCCTCACACTCCAAAACCCATGCTTGCACCAACCTTTTGTTTTACCTACTTTGTCAATCAATTTTTTAAATCATTACTTTATTAATTTTCACATGACATTGATTTACTTGTATTGGATGCTTTTTATACTTAGATATATACGATTTCTTTCAAATTCATTAAAATTTCATGTACTGATTCTTGAATACCCATTATGGTAGAATATTCGTGTGAGATTTTCTCATATTTTTCGCGTGTGATACATGTTCCTTCGATTTCTCCAAGCAAAGCTCTTCGCATCGCAATGCCTATTGTGTCTGCTTAACCTTTCATAAGCGGAGACAGAATAAAGCGCCCATACAAAAGACGCTTACTGTCTGCTGCTGATTCAACACACTTCCACTGTAGTGTTCGAGTAGGTACTGTTATTTTCTCTCGAACCATAATAAGATTATTTGATCTGATCATTGAATCATTTATTTCTATTGTTTCTCTTGCTATTGAAATATCTTCAATTTTGATTTCTATACTCGTCTTTTTTTCAGGGATCTACAGCCATTATGTGGCATAGGGGTTACATCCCGTACGAAAGTTAGTATACCACTTCTGCGAATAGCTCGTAATGATGCGTCTCTTCCGAGACCGGGACCTTTAATCATGACTTCTGCTCGTTGCATACCTTGATCTACTACTGCACGAATAGCATTTGCCGCTGCGGTTTGAGCAGCAAATGGCGTCCCTCTTCTTGTACCTCGGAAGCCACAAGTACCGGCAGAGGACCAAGAAACCACTCGCCCTCGTACATCTGTAACAGTCACAATGGTATTATTGAAACTTGCTTGAATATGAATAACCCCCTTTGGTATTTTACGTGTACTCTTACGTGAACCAATACGTCCACGTGAACCCTTTTTAGCAGAGTGGTCCCTTCCATCACAACGAGTGTAACAACGGTCGAAATTCGATAATAAATTATAAGTAACTAGACTTACAGGTAAGCCCAATCAAGCTATCAAGGTTCAATAAACTCATCCATATAGATAAGCTCCTTTAAAACTACACATTGTTCTTAACGAACGGTTATGTAATTATTGCGAAAGTAAACAGATGATTTAGTTGTTAACGTTCAATGATCGGCTAGGATCGAAAACTTAGTAATTTACTTCTCAACTTTATATAATATTATTATTAAAATCCAATTAAAGAGATTTCTTAAAACGGTTAAAAGGTTAAACAAATAGAATTAATTATCTAAAATTGCTTTTTCACCGGATTCATTCTCGTTCGACGAACTAAATGATATGAGAACGTTTGTATTATTCGTAAGATGTTTCAGCCACAAAATAATCATTGGTTTTGATAACGTGACTCGAACAGGTTATTACGCGAGTTATAAGCGGTTTATATGCGATATGTACTCACCTAGGGGATTTCCTTTCATCTCCAAAACCCTAGCTATAAAAGAGTCTCATATTTCCCTCCCCTCATTCTATTCATCCCTCACACTCTCAAACCCATTCTTGTACCAAGCTTTTGTTTTACCTACTTTGTCAATCAATTTTGTAAACCGGTACTTTATTACTGTTTCACGTGACATTGATTTACTTGTATTGGATGCTTTTTATCCTTAGATATAGTTGGTATTATTTAGCAAGCTGAGTGGTCCCTTCCATCACAACGAGTGTAACAACCGTCGAAATTCGATAATAAATTATAAGTATCTGGGTTTACAGGTAAGCCCAATCAAGCCCAAAAAAGCGTAATAAACTCATCCATATCGATAAGTTCGTTTAAAACTGCAAACTATTTTTAATGAACCATTATGTAATTATTGCGAAAGGAAACATATGATCTAGTTGTTAACATTCGATGATCGGCTAGGATCGAAAACTAAATAATTAATTTCTCGACGTTATATATTAATATTATCGTTATTATTATTTTTATTATTATTTTTTATTATTATTAAAATCCAATTAAAAAGATTTCTTAAAACGGTTAAAGGGTTAAACTTACCGAATTAATTATTTAAAATCGTTTATTCACCGGATTCTTTCTCGTTCGACGAACTAAATGTTATAAGATAGTTCGTATTATTAGTAACATATCAAAAACTCTAGGTATAAAAGCGTCTCATATTTCCCTCTGCTCATTCAATTTATCCCTCACACTCCAAAACCCATGCTTGCACCAAGCTTTGTTTTACCTTATTTGTCAATGAATTTTTTAAACCTGTACTTTATTGTTGTTTCACCTGACATTGATTTACTTGTATTCGATGCTTTTTATCCTTAGATATAGTTTTTATAATTTAACAACCAGAGTGGTCCCTTCCATCAGAACGAGTGTGACAACCGATGAAATTCGATAATAAATTATAAGTAACTAGGTTTACTGGTAAGCCCAATCAAGCCCAAAAATCCCAATAAACTCATCCATATAGATAAGTTCGTTTAAAACTATAGATTGTTCTTAACGAATTATTATGTAATTATTGCGAAAGGAAACACATGATTTAGTTGTTAGCGTTCGATGATAGGCTAGGATCGAAAAATTAATAATGAACTTCACAACGTTGATTATTATTATTATTATTATTATTATTATTATTATTATTATTATTATTATTATTATTATTATTATTATTATTAAAATCCAATTATGGAGATTTTCTTAAAACGGTTAAACATACAAAATTAATTATATAAAATTGTTTATTCGCCGGATTCATTCTTGTTCCACGAACTAAATGTTATGAGATCGTTCGTATTATTCATAATATGTTTCAGCCACAATATATTCATTGGTAGTGATAACGTGACTCGAATGGGTTATTGCACCGATTAAACGTTGTATGTACTGACATAGGGGATTTCCTTCCACCACCAAAACCCTAGCTATAAAAGGGACTCATATTTCACTCTCCTCATTCTATTCATCCCTCACACTCCAAAACCAATTCTTGCACCAAGCTTTGTTTTCCCTTCTTTGTCAATGAATTTTTTAAACCAGTACTTTATTATTATTTCACCTAACATTGATTTACTTGTATTGGATGCTTTTTATCCTTATATATAGTTGCTATTATTTAACAAGCAGAGTGATCCCTTCCATCACAACGAGTGTCACAACCGTCGAAATACGATAATAAATTGTAACTAACTAGGTTCGCAGGTAAGCCCAATCAAGCCCAATAAACTCATCCATATAGATAAGTCCGTTTAAAACTTACAAGATTAATTATATAAAATCGCTTATTCGCTGAATTCATTCTCGTTCGACGAACTAAATGTTATGAGATCGTCCGTATTATTCGTAACATGTTTTAGCCATAATATAAACAGTAGTAGTGATAATGTGACTCGAACGGGTTATTACGCGGTTTAAACGTTATATGTACTGACCTAGCGGATTTCCTTCCAACACCAAAACCCTAGCTATAAAAGAGACTCATATTTCCCTCTCCTCATTCTATTCATCACTCACACTCCAAAACCCATTCTTGCACCAAGCTTTGTTTTCCTTCTTCGTCAATGAATTTTTTAAACCAGTACTTTATTACTGTCTCACCTGACATTGATTTACTTGTATTGGATGCTTTTTATCCTTAGATATAGTTGCTATTATTTAACAAGCAGAGTGGTCCCTTCCATCACAACGAGTGTAACAACCGTAGAAATACGATAATAAATTACAACTAACTAGGTTCATAGGGTAAGCCCAATCAAGCCCAAAAAGCCCAATAAACTCATCCATATAAATAAGTTCGTTTAAAACTAACATACATAATTAATTATATAAAATCGGTTAATCGCCGGAATCATTCTCGTTCGACGAACTAAATGTTATCAGATCGTCCGTATTATTCGTAACATATTTCAGCCACAATATAATCATTAGTATTGATAACGTGACTCGAACGGGTTATTACATGGTTTAAACGTTATATGTACTAACCTAGGGGATTTCCTTCCATCACCAAAACCCTAGCTATAAAAGTGACTCAAATATCCCTCTCCTCATTCTATTCATCCCTCACACTCCAAAACCCATGCTTGCACCAAGCATTTTTTTACCTTCTTTATAAATGAATTTTTTAAACCCGTACTTTATTTTTGTTTTACCTTACAATGATTTTACTTATATTGGATACTTTTTATTTTTAGATATAGTTGCTATTATTTAACAAGCAGAGTGGTCCCTTCCATCACAACGAGTGTAACAACCTTTTTGAAATACAATAATAAATTATAATTAACTAGGTTCACACGTAAGCCCAATCAAGCCCAAAAATCCCAATAAACTCATCCATATAGATAAGTGTGACACCTCGCAAATTCCAGGTCAGCAATTATAATACTTTAATAATAATGTGTGTTATTATTTCATATGTGGCACTAACATAATTGTATTTAGTGTGACACGTGGCACAACAGTTCGAACACATCGATAATTCGAGGAATTATCGCACAATACTCGCTCGTGTCTTGAATGACGAATGTTGGTGAACGGATCAAACCATAGAACACTTTCACTGCACATTAGGTTCCGGGGAACCTAAGTTAGTAGAACGATGTCCATATGTCGAGAAACGATACTCGTAATCGAAATATACGCGAAAAATGGGTCAAAACATGAAAATGGGCCAAATTGGGCCGGATCTAGGGTCCAGGCGCTACGCCTGACCCGAAGATCCTCACTCAGGCGATACGCGCGGATGAGGAGGGACGCCTCTCATCCGGCTGCCTCGCGCGTAACGCCTGACATTGATGGCACTCGTCAGGCGATACGCCTGGGGTGTCTGACACCTAAAAATTTTGTAAATCTCATGATTACCACACCATACTCCTTTTACCAAATCCCATACGTAAACTCCTCTATTTAATACCCCAAAAACGTCTGATTTCACTACTACAACACCACATCACACTCATTTGAAGCCTTGGAAGCCATTGTTGGGAGATTTGAAGCTTGGGAAGCTCAAGGAAGGCTCATAAGATCTTGTCACCACCATCACCATTGCTTGCACTAGTTGAAGAGCGATTCCAGGAGCTCAAGAAGCTGCTCAACCAATATCTCAACACCTTCGAAGCTTTGGAAGGTAGATCTTGAGACTATGTGTCACACCCCCACCTCCGCGTCACCAGACGACGTCATTTATTAAAGGTAGCGGAAGCATAGCGGCGAAGTCTCGAAGGTGAGGGGTGACTTACTTGATCCGGTATCATAACACACATAGTTAAGAAAAGCACTAATTACAAATCACGACAAATATTTATTACATGTCCTGAATATCCGTTTACAACTTAAGTTCCTTCTATTACATCCCAAGTCCTAACTACATGGTGCGTGCACAGGTGTTTCCTCACCGTTGGTACTGATTACCTGTAAAAGATTTAAAGTTTAAAAATATCAGTATAAAACTGGTGAGTTCATAAATAAGACTCGATACAATATGATGTGATAGTAAAGTCAATGGTACACATTAACATAAGTGAATAATCATGTGACCTGTATCCAGATCCTTTCTGACAGTCCAGTCTAGAAAATAACCGAAGTTAAAATCCGTGCCTCTAACTCAATGTCTCACTACATCAAGTCGATACCAGGAATGGTGACAAGCATTCACACAAGGGTAGACGCTATCTATCCATGAATGGGGTTGTCAGCCCGATAGTACTATCTTTGTCCACACATTCGGCCCCACATGGGTTAACCAGATACAGTTGGTTTTGAGGACTTTTGTTGTACACAGAAAATAGTCATAATCCCATGACACCCACATGCAAGCCGGTATTGCAATTGTTACTAAACATATCACACGTTTGATAAAGATTTCATAATAGTCACCCCGATGTTAAGAAAACAGTAAAAGAAAAGGGGTTGTATGAAACTCACCTGAAGTTTATGAAAAGATAAAATCACACGAACGGTGGCTAAAAATGCTAATCTGCATTAGTTTATTTATAATTAATTATTTGTGTTTTAACTTGCTGATTAGATCTGTTTGAACGTTCAATGTCACCGACATTGTAATGAAAAGTCATCGAACTAACATTAGATGTTTAATTAATTATTTAGTCTAATATCATACAATGTACTATAATGTAGGTACCTATACTCGTTTAGGTACCTTGTGTTAAGTTGATGACTCATTGGATTAGCCGTAATAATCTCCGACTAATTAGTTAGGTAATGCTGTTGATTATATTACTTAAACAGTCCCTAGATGAAATCTCGGCTTAGGAATGATTAATTCTTGTCACCAATTATCCATGTATCACAAAACATAACAATATGACATTTGAATAGGTTAAACAATCATGTTTAACATATTAATCCGACTGTTATCATAAAACCAGACAGTTATTCCAATTGGTAGGGTAATAACTGTGATTAGTTTGAAACACTTGGGATTAACCTTGCATTTCAAAGATTAACCAAAATAATCACTTACATTGTCATAATCCAATGGTTTAAACCATTAGAAGTATTGTTATGGTTTAGTGAAAACCGGGCATTATAACGGATCAAAACAGGCATTTACCCGTTAACAAGACAAGTTATCCGTCAAAAATCATTCCTAGCTATCATCTAAGCAATAATCAACAACCCTAACTATATCATTACGTTCAAAAACACGATCTAATCAATGAAGATCAAGTCAGAAGATTAAAAAGGATAGTTACCCAAATCAGACGATTCTACGGACAAAATCACGATCAGGACGTGTATACACGTTCACCGGTTCGAGCTGGACGTTCTGGTGGTGTCAAATATGAGTTTTGGTGGGAGATTGGTCAAGATCTTGAGTTACAGAGGTTTAAAGTCGAGAGGAAGAAAATAGAATTTTTTTTTTTGCATGCTTCTGCGATATAAGAAGCTGATTCAACAGACCGACCTACTCGTCGCGTATCGCGACAAGTGACCCACATGTCGTCGCGTACCGCGAGGGATTCCGGATAAAATTTGATATCGTGACTTGTCGCGTACCGCGACAAGACTCCAAGGAGTCGTCGCGTACCGCGAGGGATCCAATTTCAAGATTTTTCTTCGTTTCGCGATTCCGGACAATCCGTAACTCGGTTTCACGCACTGTTTTCTCCCATGTTCCCAATTTCTCGCACACTTTAAACCTATAATGATTAAAATCATTAATTTAACACAGATTCCTAGAACGACCAAACGTGCTCGTGTTATTGATGACGTAATGTTTACCTGCAATTGTCACAGTCTCCTCCTGTTACAGAAATTTCGTCCCGAAATTTGCTTTAACTCCTATAGTTTGATCGCCTATGTAAACAAATGAGGATACTTCTGTTTCATGCGGTCTTCACGTTCCCAAGTGTACTCTGGCCCTCGTTTAGAATTCCATTTGACTTTTACAATTGGTATTCGACTTCGTTTGAGGGTCTTTTCATCTCGATCCATTACTTCGACTGGTTCTTCCGTGAACTGTAGGTTTTCGGCAATGTGTATCTCATCAAGAGGTATGACTAGTGACTCGTCCAATAGGCACTTTTTCAGATTCGAGACATGAAACACATCATGTATGTTACTAAGTTCTGAGGGTAACTCTAATCTGTATGCTACCATTCCAATCCTTTCAAGAATTGTAAATGGTCCTACAAATCTTGATGAGAGTTTTCCTCGTTTTCCGAATCTGAAAATACCTTTCCAGGGAGAGACTTTTAGCATCACTTTATCACCAATCTGGAATTCGAGTGGTCTACGTCGATTATCAGCATAACTCTTCTGTCGATCGCATGCTGCTTTAATTCGTTCCTGAATGAGCGCGATCTTATCAGTCGTTTCCTGGATCAGTTCCGGGCCAATAATCTGACTTTCACCTACTTCTGACCAACACACAGGAGATCGGCATTTGCGCCCGTACAAAGCTTCAAATGGAGCACATTGGATACTAGTATGATAGCTGTTATTATAAGAAAATTCAACCAATGGCAGATGAGTATCCCAGCTACCTCCAAAATCAATTACACAGCTTCGAAGCATGTCTTCTAATGTTTGATTTGTACGTTCAGTCTGCCCATCCGTTTGTGGATGATAAGCTGTGCTCATGTTGATCTGTGTACCCAAGGCATGTTGAAGAGTTTGCCAAAAACATGACATAAATCGACTATCTCTATCAGAAATAATAGAGATTGGCACTCCATGTCGCATTACGATTTCGTTGATGTAGAGTTTAGCTAAACGGTCCATGGAATAGTCTTCCCGAATTGGTAAGAAATGTGCTGATTTGGTAAGGCGATCTACGATAACCCAAATAGCATCATGGTTATGCGCCGTTCTGGGTAATTTAGTGATGAAATCCATGGAAATTTGTTCCCATTTCCACATAGGGATTTCTGGTTGTTGCAATAGCCCAGATGGTCTTTGATGTTCTGCCTTAACCTTAAGGCATGTTAAGCATTTATTCACATATTCTGCTATTTGTTTCTTCATACCAGGCCACCAGTAGAAGTCTTTGAGATCTTTATACATCTTGTCAGTACCTGGATGAATAGAATATTTGGATTTGTGAGCTTCGTCCAAGATAATTGGTCTGATATTACCAAGTACTGGGATCCATGCTCGGTTTTTGAAATATAATATTCCATCCGTTTTGGTTTCAAGTTGTTTATCTAACCCTCGTAATTTCTCAACGGTGTAATTTGTTGTTTGCAAGGCCTGCCGTTGAGTTTCACGTATTTGAGGGTTTAGACTAGTTTGAATCGTCATTTCCAGCGCTTTCACACGTATGGGTTTGACTCTCTCTTTGCGACTTAAAGCATCGGCTACAACATTTGCTTTACCTGGGTGGTAACGGATTTCGCAGTCATAGTCGTTCAGAAGTTCCACCCATCGCCTTTGTCGCATATTTAGCATTTTCTGATCTAGAATGTGTTGAAGACTTTTGTGATCTGTATAGACCGTACACTTCGTCCCGTACAAGTAATGTCTCCATATCTTGAGTGCAAACACTACTGCACCAAGTTCTAGATCATGAGTGGTATAATTCTTCTCGTGCACTTTTAGCTGCCGAGAAGCATAGGCAATCACCTTGTTGTTCTGCATCAGCACACACCCGAGTCCTTGACGTGAGGCATCACAGAAGACTATGAAATTCTCTGTGCCTTCTGGTAGTGCCAGAATAGGTGCATTGCAGAGTTTATGCTTCAACAGTTGAAATGCCTCCTCCTGTTAAGAGTCCCATATGAACTTTTGATCTTTCTGGGTTAGAGTAGTTAAAGGCAAGGCTATCTTTGAAAAGTTCTTGATGAATCTTCTGTAATAGCCCGCTAACCCTAAGAATTGACGAATCTCTGTTGGGGTTTTCGGTGTCTCCCATTGCTTTATCGCTTCAATCTTGCTGGGATCCACTTGTATACCATTTTCATTTACTACATGCCCAAGAAACTGGACTTCCCGTAACCAGAACTCACATTTGGAAAATTTGGCATAAAGTTTCTCATGTGCTAAAAGTTCCAAGATCAGTTTTAAGTGTTGCACATGTTCTTGTTGACTGCGGGAGTAAATGAGAATGTCATCAATAAAAACAATCACGAATTTATCCAAGTAAGGTCTACACACACGATTCATCAGATCCATAAACACTGCAGGCGCATTAGTCAACCCGAAGGGCATTACTAAAAACTCATAATGCCCGTATCGAGTTCGAAAAGCTGTTTTAGAAACATCATCATCATGGATTCGTAGTTGATGATATCCAGATCTGAGATCGATTTTTGAAAAATAGATAGCACCTTGCAATTGATCGAATAGATCATCTATACGGGGTAGTGGATAACGATTTTTGATTGTCAATTTATTGAGTTCCCGATAGTCGATACACATCCTGAGAGTACCGTCCTTCTTTTTCACAAAAAGGATAGGTGCGCCCCAAGGTGAGTAACTCGGTCTAATGAAACCTTTGTCTAAAAGTTCCTGTAATTGACTCGATAGTTCTTGCATTTCCGATGGAGCCAATCGGTAAGGAGCTTTAGCTATAGGTGCTGCTCCTGGTACTAAGTCAATACGAAACTCAGCTTGTCTCACTGGGGGTAATCCTGATATATCGTCAGGAAAAACTTCAGGATATTCTCGAACTACAGGAATGTCTTCAATACGTTTTTGATGTGGTTTGTTTTCAGTCACGTAAGCTAAAAAGGCTTGACAGCCCTTTCTTAAGCACTTTCGAGCTTGCATACATGATATGATACTCAGTTTCCTGCCAGCCCTTTCACCTTGTATCATAAGTGTATCACCATTTGGTAATGAAATACGAATCATCTTATTTTGACATATGACTTCCACTCGATTTTCTGAAAGCCAGTCCATACCAATAACAACATCAAAGCTTCCCAATTCAATAGGAAGAAGATCAATATTAAAAAGATGATCGTTTAGATTCAATAAACACCCTTGAATCACGTTGTTAGTCATAATTGACTTGCCATTAGTAAGTTCAATGACGTAAGGGTTTGTTAGGTTATCAACGGCCAATCCGAGTAGTGAAGCAAAATCAGAGGAAACAAAACTTTTGTCCGCTCCGGTGTCAAAAAGAACAGATACATAGTGATTGTTAAGAAGAAACGTACCGGTAACGGTGTTGTTATCACGTCGAGCCTCTTCCGCCCCTATCTGGAAGGCTCTTCCTCTTGCTTCATTGCCCTGGTTGGTGTTGTTGGTAGGGCAGTTTTTCATGAAGTGATCCGGGCTTCCACATCTGAAACACGACCGGTTGATTTGTTGTGGTTGTTGTTGTTGAGTTCCTTGGTTTGATCGGCGAACAGGGAGATTGCAATATTTGGAGAAATGCCCGACCTTGTTACAATTGTTACAAACAGGGCAGGGTCCCACATGATGAAATGGGCACTTAAGACATTTAGGTGCTTGCCCTACATAGGCTTTTCTCTCCAAAGTTGTGGCAATGTATCCCTTTGCCATTTGCACATTCCGGCTGGGTTCCACCGGAGCCCCTGGTTTGCCTTTCCCAACCCATTTTCGTTTCACCCCTTTAACAGTGCTGGGGGTAGTGGTTGCCAGACTGCTGTTTGACTCACCTTTCACTGTCAATGTACCACTTCTTACTGCAACATCGGTAAGCCTGGTGGTTAAGGTGATAGCATGTTTCAAAGTACGTGGTTCAGCTGCCGTGACCATTCCCTTGATTTGAGGTACCAGACCTTTGATATATTTTTCTATCAAAGCCTGCTCAGTTGGAAACATGTTTGGCAGCAAACATGTTAATTCGTGAAATCGATCGGTATATTTCAAACAATCAGCACCGATCATAGAATGGTTCCAAAATTCCTCTTGGAGCTTTTGGATTCAGTGATGGGACAATATTCTGACAGAATCAAAGTTTTAAATTCGTCCCAAGTCATAGCATCCACAACAGCCGTGGTCAAGGTTTTTGCCTGGGTATTCCACCAGGTCAATGCTGAGTCTGTCAGTGAACAAGCTGCATAAGACACTTTGTGTTCAGCCAAACACTGGCTGATCTTGAGCTTAGTCTCCATGCTCTCAATCCATTTCAAAAGTCCTGACTCTCCTTCCTTCCCCGTAAAAGTAGGGGGATTGCAAGAAGCGAAGTACTTATAAGTGCATCCTCGTTGTGGAGGATCCGGATGATTGTGTTGGTACTAGTCGTATGGCGGGTTTCAACATGTCCGCCTGTAGCATTATGCTCCGTATGGACTCTACCCGAGCCAGAAGCACGATTTGTTTGATATTGGGCCAACATGCCCGTAAGAACAGCGGATAATTGGTCACCTGCTATACGAGCAACGTCCGCTTCATTTAGACTAGGTCCATTCACAGGTGGATCCTGAATGGATTCTTGAGTTTGAGGATTTTTAGCAGAACGACTCTTCTAGGGGCCATAGTCTGATCACACACAGATAAAGTAAAGTCAAAACAAGAATCCATAGTCGTAATAAAGACAAATGTTGTATAACTACTTCGAGTTTTTCACAGTTATATTGTACACCACTAAGTCATGTTCATAGTTGCAGTTATATTAGTACGTCTGTTTGTCTTGCCAAGCGTATACTAGTATCATTTTATAGTCTACCAAAATGACACCGATTTAGACATGTTACTACACTGATTGTACTAGTATTACATTATTTCACTATAATGTAGTACCGATATTAATATGTTTCTACACGTGTTGTTATGTACTAGTATTACATTATTTCACTATAATGTAACACCGATATTGATATGACCCTATCACAAATTTTGTTACGTACTAGTATTACATTACTTCACCGCAATGTAACACCGATATTGTTATGACTCCACATGAGTCTTGTTATGTACTAGTATTACATTACTTCACCGCAATGTAACACCGATATTGTTATGTTTTCGCACAATTTTCTTTTTATATGACTTGAAAAGTTT
>SZYD01000687.1:0-69286 GCA_009363875.1 Mikania micrantha
TATCCGAGTACTCGGAGAGTACTCGCAACTCTTCAGTCGACCGACCTGACACCGCCTAGCGAATTCTCCAACCATACCTATGATAACATAATATTAATTAGAAAGTGAACCATTTAACTCAATTTTTATCACTATTTTTAATTCTGAAAAATAACGTTACGTTAAAATTAATTTTTATTATTCAAAATTCAATTTTTAATATAAATTTAATATGAATCATATATTTATTTTCTGGATACATAATAAGTTTTTAAGAATGAATATAACAGTTAATTTTGTAAGATGAGTTATTATAAAATACAATTGTTATTGAATGATATATACACACAAAAACACTAAATATCATCTTTTTTTTTTTTTCAAAATTTTGTAAACTCGTGGTTTCTTTTGTTGGTCGACATAGGACATCCTTAGTAAGATCCTTTAAAATATTACATGATTGTCTTTGCATATATCGTTTAATCACAAATACAATCACATTGCATTCCAAAGTTTTGTATGGGAGTGACAATATATGGCCATAATTTTTCGGTTGGAATCACTATTAATATCAGAACTAACAAATAAGTTCATCATAAATATGGTTGAGTTCTACTATTCAAAAGTAACAACGTTGGTTATATGAATAAGTTTTTTTTAACGGCAATTTTGATCACTAATGGGTTATAAACTCACACGATCATATCCACACTCAATAGGAAGAAACTTACCATTAGTGAGAAAACCCCGTAGCTCAACATGAAACCTATATTTTATCCATTCTAGAACTTAAACCCGTGATATTTTTAATATTAAAGGCACATGGTACATTCTTTCAACCATTTGAATATTGCATTGATATCTTAAACCCACATCAATCCTCCCATTCTAGATTACATAAGTAGATAGTTGTTTTTCCTATAAAATAACCAAATATTATACATCAATTATATTATATTATATGGTTTGTTATTAACAAAAACTAACATGGAAGAAATAAAATAAGAAATAAATAGTTGAATAAAAAATGTTAAATATTACACGAGAAAAATAGAATTTGAAAAGTTGAAATATGAGAAGAATATTGTTGTTAACAATATAAATGTGGTACTAAAATTATATATCTATGGACTGAAAAAAGTCCTGAACTTCTGATCTTCTATACACAAAAGTCAAAAAAGTAAACGCTCCAATGGTTTGTCTCCTTCACCGTGTTAAAAGGCTATCTGTAGTGGCCTCATGGGACGGGTATGTGTCACGTTTTCATGGCGCCCTCCACCTATTACATATGGGGCATGACCTGGGCATGGTGGGGTGAGCATGAGGGTGATCACTGCGTGAGACGAGAAGAAATGGGAAAAAAGGAGGGGTGATGGAGGTTTGATGAGAGTTGATGAATGGTGATAATACATATGGTGATGACATTGAATCATGAGAGGGTGATGATGTTAGTTGTATATGTGAAACGTACGTGAAATGATGAGAACTCTACCACTACACATAGCCTAATGCTTTCCAAATTCACCACTAGATGCCTAAGCACTCAATTCTTTTGTGGATATACGTAAGCGCATTTGTGACTATTCATATCAACCAATAAGTCATCTGTTCTAAAAAAACTCAATACTTTAAGAAAGTTTATTAGTAAGATATGAACTTAGGATCATTTGTTTCTTAAGCTTTATTTACAACCACCACGATACCGATCTTTATTTTGTTGGATGAGCTCATATGGTTGCACCAAAAGTGTTTTTTTTTCGGGCACTTTGGCTCCATGGATAGTTTGCGTCTTTGTGACAAGGCTATGTGATTACATAATTGAAGAGTTTTCAGCCAAAAATGTTTTCATTTAACAAAAAGTATTACCCAAATGCAAATGAAATTTAAAAAAGAAAAATATAACAATAATAATTGGAACTCATGATACTATGAAACACATGAAAATATTCATATTAATTTATATACGTTTTGTATGATTTTGTAAAAATAACATATAGGTACGTAAACCATATACTAAATTATAATAACGATTATATGGTAAAAGTTATAGTTATAGGTTTAGTCTATACTCATATTGAAACCAAGGTATCGATTCTTGGACTCAACTCATTATACACTATCTCATGAGACATGTTAAGAATTTTAGATAACGGAAAATTGGGAAAACATGACTAAATATATATATCAAGAAAGTGAGAATAATTGTCCTATTATCACTTACATTTATCCTTTGATCTCATAAATACTTACTCTCACGCTGTAGCTTGGTCAAATAGAGAAATCGGTTTTCCATGTGGCAACAATAACGATGATTGATTTTGGTGGATACAACTAGTGTATGATGCTCGAGAGCTCAACGTTCGTGAACTAAAGATTTTATAGGATACCCAATGAATACTTGTTTCAACACATAATCCACGAGATGATACACCAAAGTAGGGTTAACCATTAATTTAAATTAATGATTGCTAAGTGTGAGTGATATATGTAAGAATTTGTGTTTGTGTGGTTATTATCACCGATATTTATAATTATAATGACTTTTAATAGTTCGGTTTCTTAGTTTTACATATAGATTTTAAAAGTTTTAAATTTTATGAAAACATAATATACCAATTCCAAACTCTTCACTCCAAGGTTAACACGTCTTTTTCCTTATGACTGAAATTTTTTAAAAAAAAATCATGTTTTATATGTTTTTTTAACAACAATGAATCAGCAGTATCTCAGGACATTTTTCTGCTAGTAATTATATAGACAACGTACCTGATCTCTCAAGAACACTCTATTATCCTACTTTTTAAGTGAAACTCACCTCTTAAGCTACGTCTTCGAGTTTTTTTATGAATAAGTCCAAATATTCGCTGCTTGTGTGTTGGTGGATTTGTGCCAAATTAAGAGGCGGAGGATTTAATGACCTCTAAGTAAGTTGCATATTAATTGTATGATAACGAGATTGTTCAATTGGCAATCTCTATCTATCAACTCATATGGTTCCCGTTTTGGTCCATAGTCCATAGTAGGTCCTTTGCGTAAGACGTTTATTTATAATAATATTTAATACAATTTATTTGAAGGGGTATGATCCCATGTGAATCGGAAGCCTTTGGGAATCTTGGCCTAGGGTTTCAAATCACTAGTGTAACATTTGTCGTGACATGTATTGTTTTCATCAGATTGGTAAGAGGTAGGCAAAAAAACCGAAACCGGAACCGGTCATACCCGAACCGATAGGTGTAGGTGATTCTGGATTATCAGAGAAATCGAAATTGGAACCGGAATAACCGGAACCGGTTCCACATTTACCTGGCAAAACCGGAACCAAAACCGGAACCGTTTATTGACTTTGTTAACCGGAACCAAAACCGGAACATGTAAAAAAACCGGTTTGCGCGCCTATAAGATTGGGCGCTATATCCATTTATAATACCTATTATTGTATATGTCACTAGTGGGTTTCTTGTGAGATGCGGTGGGTTTTCTACTATGATTTCGAATATCAGAACATCATGTTTGTCCTTTCTATGTATAGTAATATAATGTTCGTGAATAATTATGATCGAAATGGTATAAACGATACAAATAACCGTTTGGGTTTAAAATTTATATAAACGTTTGTGTAGTTCTGCGATCAAATTAAAATAATTATGAATATTTTCTGATTACAAAGGACGTAAAATTTCTGCAACCATACGTGAGGAAAATGCGATCAAATTAATATAATCATAACTATTATTTGAAAATGTAAGAATGAGAGGGGGACTAAAAATAAATCTTCAAACTTTATGGTTTAAAAGTAAAATTTGAAAAATAACGAAGAATGTTGACAATGAAAAACTTGTACGATCTGCATTAAGAATGGTAGGTGAATAGTAAATATGTAACATCACTGTACTTCCGGTCGTCCGTACATCCGTACGATTGTACTGTTACGACCTGAGATTTGTAATTATTAATGATGATGTATTATTTGATGATTATCACTGTTATTGGTATACATACTTAGAACGTATTATTATACGCGTAAACCATGGGAAGTTTAGTTGTAACTCAACTAAACAGAACCAGAGAATTTATCGCAGATGATTACACGGATTATAGATTATTGGTTGGAATGAAAGGAATTAGGAGTTGGTTGTTGTTTGGTTGCTAAACATAATCAAGGACACATGGTCATGGTTTATCGAAATAGCGGTGGGACGGTGTAGGGGAGGTTGCGATCTACCTCTGCATATGCCCTATACATATGCATATTTCGGTCTATCATGGATGTGTCAGTGATATGGTTTAGTGGGTTTTGGTTTGGGATTTTAATATTAAAGTTAATAAAATAATGGGAATTAATAAACACCCGATGGTGAGGTTACGAACATTATTTAAACGCAAATATTGATTTAGAAATATTAACTTAATAATGTATTCGCGTGGGTGACTATTCATACGAATATAATTATCAAAAATAATATTCTGAAACGATATTCCATAAATCGTAAATCAAATCGAAATACGATACGAGCGTTGGATTCGCAAAGGTGACGATCTTTACGAATACGTACGCAAGTAACGCGTTTCGACGAGATAACTAAATAATATTTATCGATAATAAAATAAGGAAGATAAATTAAAAATATTTATTAGGGATCACAACCTAAAACAAAAACGCTTTATTTAAATGATTAACTTAATAAAAATAAACGGAGGTTTAATAATTAAAAGACTTTGTTTAAATTCATTTTATTTAAAACAAAATATGATTATATAAACACTTTAATGTTTCAATTATAATTACGAGCATAACCGATCATTTAATAGTGTTATCGCGATAAAGACGAGACCGAACGCACGGGAACGGGATAGCCATAAGTGGTGGAAGACTCCACCATCTTCTTCATTCTCTCAAACTCTCTCTCTCTCTAAAAACACACACACCCCACATTTCTTTACCTTCTCTCTACCATAGTTTCTTCATTTCTTGTTGGATTCGCGTAAGTTTGGTGTCCACGCGTTCGTGTGATCGAGGGGAACAAAATAGTGCAAGAAGATCTCACGTTTGATCTACATATTGAGGTAAATCTTGAGTTTTTGTTGATGTTTTTCACTCTAAGCAACAACTTATTATATACGTAGATCTTGAAATAAATGTTAAACCATGGAGAACACTAGATCGATTATGCTTAGGCTAGGATAACGACTGTAACAGGTCACCATAAAGGATGCTCAGAATGATGACAATCGGATTCGGTGGTGACTAGAACAGGCCGACGAACCTGTACTCACGAGCAGGGATGGGACGAACCTATAAGGTTCGTGAGCTTTGCCCGAAAACCCTGATTGCCGAACCTTAACTCACGCGAATCTTGGCCAAGCGAACCTGCATGGGCGGGAAAGTCTTAGGTGGCGAACCCTCTTGTCCAACCGAACCATCCTTTTTGGTCGAACCCCCACCCTCTTGACCAGCGAACCCTAGCTAAGCCAGTTTGAGCCACGAACCCTGGAAACCCTTGTGACGAACCCTGTTGTACAGGTGGACCATAGGACTGTCGAACCTTTATGCATGGGTCATGAGCCTACCCACACGAACCCATGTTCAGCGAACCTAAGGGAAGAACCTGCCCTGGACCGAACCTATTTATTTGAGCGAACTATTTGCATGGGATTCCCGAACCTCAACTTAGCCGAGGCTTTCATCCTGGCGAACGTCTTGGGTGCATACAGGGCCGAACCTAGGCACAAGAATGCCATAGGTTCGCTGCCATCATGGGAATCAAACCTAATTTCGATTAACTAAAATATTTAGGATAAATGGAGTATCATGATCGTATACATACAAACATATATAGATTCATGCATGCACGAGAAACTACAACAACTACCATCTTTTCATTTTATAAATATAAAAACTCAATATCTTAGACTTATATAAATTGGATATTCTATTAGCACAATTTAAACTTGATTTATTAAAATATGGACTAAAAATTTAATGACTTAAAGTGTGGTGGTTGATTTAAATGAGATCGTGCATGCATAAATGATTGAATGACTAAGATTGCCTATGAAATACATAGATAATCTCAGAGCATAATTTTCATTTCAAGATAGTTAAAACTTAAAAAGTCTAAACTATATTATAATGAGAAACATTTATAAAATGCTAAGTATACTAATTTAACTTAGATTGAACCAACTAAGTTAATGAATGCTTAGGAGTTAAAATAAACATAGATGGACACTTACTGATAATAAAATGTATATACTCATGAACATGAACACATATTAAATTACAGATTATTGAGTTGTGGTTGATTTCATACACGCGAGCGCGCATCCAACGATAACATTAACACTAAGGACTCAGGTGAGTTTTCATAGCCTCCCTTTCTTTTAAACTGTTTTGTTTTAAAACTCGGAGGTGAAACATGTATACCAATTTTAAATATTATTTTGATAATACAAGGATGATACCTGTTTATCAATATGATATTCACATTATAGAATTATCATTATTTATGGATTATCACTTATTATCATATATCCGTGTAACATTGTCATTGACTTCGGTCAATAACAAAGATTACATGTATTGCCACTTGGATTATCACAACTCCGTGAAACATTGCCTTTGACCATGGTTAATTGCATTGGTTTCATGTATTGTCACGTGGGTAGCCACCACTCCATGGATCATGTCTTTAACTTATGTTAATTACATAATTTCCATGTATAGTCACAGATATTATTTGAGAATATTGATGTTTGAGATTGGTTGAATGGTTATGTGATTGATTATCTATTATTGTCTATGATTATCTATGAATATGTGAGATAGGTGAATGTGTGTTTGTTTATGTGTTTGATTGATGGTGTTAGGATATGTATTGTATTGTCTCACAGGTACTCTTGTGGATTTTCTCAAAAAGACCATAAGTTCTTATACTCATTTTATCTAAACTTTTTGTAAAACCTTTTAAAATACAAACTTTCATACTCATTTATAAAACACTTTTAAAGTATAAAAACTTATGATTACTCACCAACTACTTAGTAGTTGACACTTGATTTTCTTACATGTTTCAGGTAATGAAGCTAAGTCAGTTGAGAAGGATGGACTCTCATATCTTGGACATCATCACATAGGATCTTGGACTTAGCTAAAATTAACTAAAATTCTGACGATTAGAGTTTAGTTAGTTTAGCTAATTCTTTTGTGTAACTGATGTATTTAATTTATGATAGACATGATTTTTGATGTAATTAATTTGGTTGATCAAATGTTATGTGATGATTTAATTAGATGCCCACGAGCTTTTGGACAATCTACACATCCCTCGTGGCATCCCGACCTTTCCGCCATCGGTAGGGGTGTTACAAAATCTATTTAGTTTTATATAATAACTAGTATATAAGACCCGCGCGTTGCGGCGGGGTCTGATATACTGACGTAAAAACAACCAACAGAACATGAGGTTAAAATCGTGTACAATAAAAACATTAATACCTAGATCACAGTTGCTTTGCAAAAATTAACACTCTATCAATTGTATGAAATTTCAAAACCATTAAGCAACATATCTCAATTTATTATAAACTGAAAGTTATAGTCCCATTACAGATTGAAATAACTAAAAACAAAAAACCCTATACAACATCTATAACGTAAGCTTTGAAACTAAGAGTTGAAGATTAAGAACTCATTTAATAGTAAAGAATGTGATTACATAAGACTTAAAAAAAAGGCGCTGCGTAAACGTTGAATGTATAAACGACACAGATATTACAAAATTATTAAATATAAGTCGTATATATTATAAAATTATTAAATCAAAATAGTTTGTGAACTAATTACAATAAACATGATATAAACAATACAAATATTCGATAATGTACCGACGCGTTATAGGCATGTGAACAACGCGCAAAATTTCTGTGACCGTTTGGGTTCAAAATTTATATAAACGTTCATGAGGCTACTGCGATCAAATTAATATAATAATGACTTTTATCCGATAACCTAACGACGTGTTAAAATCATGTGAACATTAAAAATATGCGAGCAAAGTGAAGACTTAAAAAAAAGGCCCTGCGTAAATATAGAATTTATAAACGATACAAATATTGTAAAATTATTAAACCTAAATCGTATATATATGTAGTATATATAATACTCATGGTTTATAAAATTATTAAATCTAAATCTTTTGTGAACTAATTACGATCAAAATGATACAAATGATACAAATATTTGATAATGTACGGACGCGTTATAGGCATGTGAACAACGCGCAAAATTTCTGTGACCGTTTGGGTTCGAAATTTATATAAACGTTCATGAGTCAACCGCGATCAAATTAACATAATAATGACTTTTATCCGACAACCTAATGACGTGTTAAAATCATGTGAGTATTAAAAATACGTGAGTAAAGTGAGAAGGTGATTCAAAAATAAGAGTTCATAGTTCAGGATTATAAATGAAAAATATAAATTAATTCAAAATGAAACGCATGGAAATGGACGAAATTGCGGCGGCTCGATTTTCTTCTCCAATTTTTGGATAGATACATGTAATGTATGTATATATGATTGCTTTGATATGTTGTACATCATGTATTACAATCATGAAAAAGTGAATAGTGTTTTATGTGAATAAAGGAATCTTTGCAAATTAATATATATATTAATATAATAAATATAATAATAATTGTATTTCTTCATGTCACGTTGGAGATCTTTCCCCTTAGAATTCACTTATGGTTGTTTCAATCACTCATCCTCAATTGTGTTTCAAATAGATTATGAACCTGAACACAAAAATAACATCGAGAACGTAAACATATAAAAATATATGGGAATGTTCTTTAAAAAGCTCATTTTGCCTAATAAAGTAACAAGACTTAAAATAATTTTTTAAACTCAAAAATCAACACAAACAAACTCCGATTGAACTTATTTTTGCATCATTGAAACCAATTTGTTAAACTCTAAACCACAAGCCTTAAATCATAAATGATCAATCCTGATAATAAAACCAAAACTTTAAAAGTAAACCTTAATTCTATATATAAAAGCTAAAAAGCAAGCCCTTAAACATAAACTATAAAACTAATTGTCAAATCTAAAACCTAAAAGCGAATATTATATGTTTGATAAGACGGTTTCAATATCATCGAAATTAATTAAATCAGAGTTCGTATGGATCGGTTTTTAAGATTTTAAAAATCATTTTTAGTTTTGTTAGTCAAAATAAAATTTTTATTTGATCTTTTTCTTTAAAAATGTATGAGTAAAAATAAAACAAAATAATCCTCAAAAAAACAAGAAAAAAATCAAGTCTTCGAAAAAATTCACACATTCTTTTGGTAACACATCTTTCTCATTAGGGGTGTTCAAAATATCCAAAACTCGAAAAAAATCTGAAATCTGAATCGTATCCGTAACCTGAAAAAACTTCATCCGAAATCTAATTCGGGTTTTCGGGTCGGATAAATATGAGTTTAGATTCAGGTTGTGTCGGGTTTCGGATAATCAAAAACTAGTTTTTCGGGTCGGATATCCGAATAAACCCGGTTTATTCGTTTTATTTGGATATAAAAATCACAGATTTTGGGTTGCTCGGGTTTTTCGGGTAGGATAATATATTTTATTTTCGGGTCGGGTTTCAGATAGACCAAAAAAATTGAGAATCTATACGATCTGATGAACACTTTCTCATTAGTCCACGTTTCTAATTTATGTTTTGGTTGTTTTTACACGAGCTTGTTGCGAGTGGCATTTCTTGAGCCGCTTTCATTTCTTTTTTTTTTGAACGGCCAACTAATCAACTGTCGGGTACATCGTACGCGGCCCCCAATGGCTAAAGGATGCCCAAGCTGGCCACTAGTCCAGACGGACGGGGCCCCTAGCCCACCAGTCACCAATTCCCGGGAAAACCCGACCCAAGCACCCGCCCAAAGGCACGACGGTGAAAAGCCGGTAAAACCGGGTGGGATCAAGAATCGAACCCATGACCTGGGTCGTCTATCACTTCCCACATACCTCCATCTTACCACTAGGACAAGACATTATTGGTGAGCCGCTTTCATTTCTTGAGGCGTTTTTTTTTTTATTTTTGTTTTGATTCTTGTGAGTATACACTATCTTAATATAGTGATTGTTTTGATGTATTTTTTTTTTAAACAACAAAATTTTCCAACTTTGTTTACTATGTAATTAGAACCCTCAACTTATTATATACCTTAACACACTTTGATACCATTTAGACAAATGTCGTTTCATGAGGATTTCTAAAAAGCAGAGTGTTTGGGTTATAATTTGGTGTATTCGCAACCTTATTTTATCATAGTGAGTATTTGTAAAATACATGTCTTGACATAGTATGTTAAAAACTGTGATCAATATCTTTGATTGCATCTCATTTGAAGAAACAAACAGCGGAGAAACTTTTGATCAGAGGATCAAGAAGAGAGCATAGTGTTGATTAGTTAATCCCAACTTAAACCCATAAAAATTAGTTGTGATTTAACAAGTAGTTGGATTGTACTCTTGGATATTATATTTCCAATTAACGATAAATTCAACGTTAACATAAAATGTATGATCCAAAGAGTTACAATTTGAAAGACAACAACTTCATGTTTAATTGTTTAACGAATATACAATCACGAATCATCGGTTTTAAAGAATTGGCTATTATTATTTGTGAAATAATAATTGGGTGGAAATTAATTATTGAGATAATTAATTGATTAAAACAATAATGTTTTGAACATTATTATTAAAGGATTATTAATTAAATGTTAATTAATAAAAGAGGGGATTGATTATTTAAATTAATGATGTTTACTTAGATAAACATTAGTTATTTAATAAGTATTAACTAGTTAAATTGTTAATTAGTTGAAATGTTTAGTAATTAATTAAGTTATTACTAAAGGGTTGAAAATGTAAAATATTTTTATATAAATAAAAGTATTTTACATCATAAGGAGTATCTAAGTGAGATTCCAAAAACCCTAATCTCACCCCACCCCTTCCTTATTGTCAGTCGACCTCCACCACCACTCCCTTGCCGACGTTCATCTACCATCGACTGGTGGACCAGCCACAAGGGTCAGCTGCACCAGGGGCCGCGCCAGGCCGCTAATCAAGGCTGCCCCGCCTGGGGCGAGGCTGTTTCGATCACCGAACCAATCCAATATCAGTTTTGGATTTTTCTTGTGATTCGTAGGACGAGATCTGGAATACGGGTGATTGTATTGAGTCAACTAGCGAAACTGTTGCCCGATCCATCGTGTGGATTTGAATCCTCTTCACGAAGGTCAATTTGTAAACACCCTATGGTTGTGTTGCAATGTATTTGTCATTTAAACTGTTTGTAAATGGATCATAATTTGAGAATTGTTTTGATTACGAATCAAAGGTTTATTTGTAACCTAATTAATTCTGCTGTGTTAGATCTCATCTGACTGATTAATAAGATTTTAGGAAAACTAATTTCATTAATTAATACGGTTAATTAACTTTCATTTGTTAAAAAAGATTACCTAGAATTCCCAGCATGTACATACAAAGGTTTAAATTCATTTTTTTTTATAAAAAAACACCGGGCTATTTTGACCGTCAGGTTCACTAGGCAATTGATTAAATATATTCGCACTCCAAGTAAGTTTGGGTTTATTTCCACTTGACACTGGTTACCAAACGTGTGCATAAAAACTGGTTCTGAAACCAAAACTGACTATCAAAACCAAAACAGTCCTCTACCCAAATCGGCGTGTACATGTGGTTCAGAATTTAGAAAAAAAATCATAACTAGAACCAAAATTACCGGAACAACCGTTCCGCCTTTACCCAACAAAAAGACCCAAAACCGAATCACAACTTGCCAAAAACCGGTAAAATCCCAAACCTAACCAAAACAGATCCTTAACTTTGTTAACTAACACTAGAACCAGAACTGCGTTCAATAAAAAAGAACCGTTTTTTTTTTTAAAAAAAAATCTAATTTGCCCACCGCGCCACCGCCCCCCTTTAGTTGTTATTTTCATATGTTGGGCCTTGCATTGCAATCCGTTTTTAAGCTGTTAGCCCATGGGCTTTGGGTTTTTCCAATAGTCTTGTACTCTTGTTATTTACTTATTTTCAAGCCACAGCCCACAGATTGATTTAGTTATCCTTTTCTTGGGAAATGGTGTTTATCCATTATATCGGAGACTAGGGGTGTTCACGAGGCGAACCGAGCCGAGCGAGGCTATGCTCGTGCTCGGCTCGTTTTAAAACCGAGCGGCTCGGCTTGGTTCGGTTTTGCTCGGTTTAAAAAATAAAATGTTATGCAACTAATAACTACGAAGGAGTCCAAACCTATAAAAACACATCCAAACATAATGCAAGGAGTGAGGAGTCTAAAACAATAAAAACACATCCAAAGTTCCAAACATCCATACAAGTTTAAGCAAAAAAAAAATCAAATGTGCAGATTATTCTAAGCACGCCCTAAATAGTTAAAAAAACACCATCCTTCATTAATTCGATATTTCGATAACACCAACCGCATGTCAGCATCATTAGTCTTCTAAATTGTGTAACCTGTTAGTGTTAAAAAAACCTCGGTTAAAACCTATAACTTTACGTGAATTGGAATTTTGGAAATATGAATTATCCATGGCCTTCCCGCCTTGGCTCCTTCTCTAATCTTTACCTTGATTATATGTTTTTTTCAAAATCAAAATTAGTTTAAATAATAAAAAAATATATATTACTTATACATTAATAAAATTATATATATATATATATATATATATAATTTAGTTATACTTACAAGTTCGAGCCAACCGAGCGACTATACGAGCGAGCCAACCGAGCGACTAACCGAGCGAGCAACAAGCGAGCTTACCTCGGCTCATGCTCGGCTCATTTATAAACCGAACCGAGCATGCTCGGCTCGTTTAAAACCGAGCGAAATTCGAACGAGCTTTTTCCGAGCTTTTTCCGAGCGAGCGACGAGCTGTTTGAACAGCCCTAATGGAGACTGAAAGTCTGAAAGTGTTGTTTGTATTGTTAACTTTTCTAGTTCTTTTAATGGCAAACAAACCTACTTTTATTTTTAAATTTCTTTAATTTAATTTATTTTCTTACAATAGTTTGAACTCAAGTTTTCATCTGATAGTCGGTTTTAAAATTTTAGTTATCTTGTATTGGGTGAGGTTATTTGGTTGAAATATAAAAATACTCTTGACCCACAAAGGAAATTGCCATTGTTTACAGTGGATCAGCTCAAAACCAATGAAATATGGATCAATATTACCTGTCAAAATATCTTTCTTTAAGACTATACTAATAAATAACTAATTAAGTTGATATGTATTATCTTGTGATTCAGTTTCAATCTTTTTTAATGTTTCTTTCTCCTATTAAATAAGACGATGCGTGCTATAATTTGGGTCATCCGTAACCTTATTTATTTGTTTATCTCTAATATTAAATAATGATATTAAAAGAATAAATATTTTCAGATAATTGAATTTATGATTGTGTTTTTCATCAATTAAAATCTTTGAATCATATAATAATTTCTAAATTATCGTTACCGGTTGTTTTTTTTAATTATTTTTGTTTATTAAACTCATGTAACACATGAGTTTTTTAACATAGTTAAATATATAGCAAGTTGATGAGGTCTCTAGCTTGATATTTTTATAAATAATCTATTTCAATTTCTAGTATGTGTTATTTCGTAATTCAACATGTAATGTTACGATATGTTTATTGTTGTTAGTTACTTTTAATTTAGAGTTAAATGCCAAAATGATCCCTGTTTTTATATCAAAAATGACATTTTAGTCTCTAAATAATTTTTGTTGCCATTTTAATCATTGTTTTTTAATTTAGTTGCCGATATAGTCCTTCGTCTAAATTATTGTTGCCATTTAGTCCTTGTGTTTGAAATTTAATTGCTAATATAGTCCTTAAAATGGCAACTAGAAGGACTATATTGGCAACTAAATTAAAACACAAGGAGTAAAATGGCAACAAATTTTATTTAGAGACTAAAATGACATTTTCGATATAAACACAGTGATCATTTTGGCATTTAACTCTTTAATTTAATCCAATTTTTAATCAAAACCAAGTTAGACTACGTTTTGATATAAAGTTTATTCAAGAGCTAGTAGGATATATATGGTATGTTTTAAGTTCTTTTTTACATATGATATGATTGTTTCACGAAATTTATATTTTGTTAAAATTTAATTTAAAAATGGGCCGGACAACATTTCCTTGTAAATTTTTTAAGGTTATTCTCTATCTAGAATTCTGGTAGCTAGTATGGGTTTTTTTTTTTTTTTTTTTTTTTTTTTTTTTTTTTTTTTTTTTTTTTTAACTCCGTTTTAGTTTTTTTTAACGTCAATTTTACAATGATGTAGCTTTTGTTTGTTTTTAATTTCGAGCATACCTCCCATTTAAAGCCTAGACGTGGTAACTTATATCTTTTTCTTTGCATATTTAACCAATCTAATATCACTATCATAATACAAGGGCGTCATGTCACATGGTGACATACAACAAACAATGCTTCACAACTAGTAAAAATCCCCCTATCGGGTTATAATTCACTAAAAGGTCTGCAATTATTTAAGACTTATATTTGACAATTAATTTGGGACTTAAAACGTCTGCAATTATTTAAATATTCACTATATTAAGTGTACTAAAATATAAGATATTTTTGTATTTTGTTCAAAATCATATATAAATTTAATTTTTATTATATTTATAACTTTATTCCGTGTTTAATTCTAGATCCATCAATAACAAGTCCAATTTGGTTTCAATCAAGTTGTAAGAGCAATTTGTACTAGAGATTGCCACATGGGCGGTTAGATGTAGTGATAAGGTGTTCTCAACCTAACCAAAAAATTATGAATTCGAGTCTTGAAGATGACACCATTATCATGATATATTGAACCAAGACTAAAATTAAGTTAATTGTACCAATTACAAAAGGCATACTATACAACGTTACAATTATAGCATTATTAATTTACTAAACACCAATTAATTATCAAATATCAACTAACCAATACGTACCCATCTACTTCTACTCGGAACTCCATCATATACAACTGACAACTGGTAATACCCTGGCGGCGCCACCTCAGCCGCTGACGGAGCTAGACACACCACAACATAATTCTCCTCAAACTTCTGGTGTATCTCCACCACCTCCATTACTAACAACCTTTGGTTCATCGAAAACGAGTGAGTAGTAAACGAAGGCGCCATCATTGTCACATAAACCATCCCACTGTCAAATTCTTTCATGTCGTTCTTCAACCGAAAACTAACCACGATCTTCTGTTCGTAAACAAGACTCAATGCCAACTCAATCCCGGTGATGTTGGGTCTGGAACCAGGCCCAAGTAAATACGGGGGCGAGAATGCTTCAACACTAAGATCAGTTGGAAAAAGTGCCGAGAAGTTGTATTTCGAGTTTGGGTTGCTACCGCCGACGATAACCCGACCATCCGAGAGTAAATGCGCACTCGAATGGTACATCCGGGGAATCGTCGACGGGTTCATTACCCGAAACACTTTTAAACTAGGTGCATATAAAACCGGTTGTTTAACCGGTTCTCTCGCAAAATCCCAACCCGCAGCCCCACGACCCGCACCGTTAATGATTAAAACATCACCGGTGGGTAACAATAACATGTCACCCATTATTCTACTCAGGGGCATTTTAGTCATTTCCCAACGTGGATCATCATCGTTTAATCTCAGCCGTCCACAAGTCTTCGTCCCCTCAATAAACTCGCCGACGATTGCTTTGTTGACGGCATCTGGTACCGTTCCGCCGCAAACGAAAACCTCAGCCACCGGAGGAGATGTTTTCCGGCAACCGATGAGATTCAACGGAAGCAAAACCGACGAACCGGTGCTTGGGTAATTACGCGATACGCCACCTGGCATTACTGGATATTTTCGTAGTGTCTTGTGATGCACGTAATCTAGTAATATGGCGCGATCGTTTGCGAAGATGAAGAGATTTCCGTCGGTGTTGAGATGGGTAAACGGGTAGAGATTGTTCGGGAACTCGTCGGATCTGATCGTATCTTCAAGAAATGGAAGCTGGTATTCCACTAAAACAAATATATATGTAAAACATTCAAAAGATATAAGAGGGGTGTTCATGAACGTTCTTTTTCTGAGTTTATTTAAGAAGAGAGAAAAATGAAATTAAAGAAAAGAATAAACATTTTTGTGTTACGGACTTTAATTTAACGAGGGAAGGGAAAAGAAAATACAAGATGTTGTGTTTCCGAGTTCATTTAAGTAGAGAAATGAAGGAAAGTGAAAGGAAATTTAGGCAAATTTACCTATTTCTTTATTTTCTTTCCTCTCGTTTCTTTCGTTTCTTTTCCCTCCTTTAATAAACTCGGGAACACAACGTGAAAGAAATTAGAGACTGAATAGTCCAAACTAAATGTTTAAAATTTGCACAAAATGATTCCAGGTTCAGTTTTAACGGTTTATTATTTAAAACTTAAAAGAACCAACGTTTAAAAACATAACCTTATAAAAATGATAGTCAAATTATTCAAGTCTAGTAACAGAATACGGGTAATATGATAACATATGACTCTAACGCCCTGCTCTGAGTTTCATTTAACGAATGAAGCGAAAAGAAAAAATAACACGTGTTTATGAGAGAAATGGAAGAAAATGAAATTTATTTAGTTTTTCTTTTTTTACGATTTGGAAAGAAATGGAAGGAAAAAAATTATATTCTATTCTTTTCATTTCATTTTGTATTAGTTCTTTTCCGTTCTTTTTCCTTCATGCTCTCTCCTTTAATAAACTCTGATACATAGCGTAAAGTATAGATAGTATGATACCTCCAACGTATATGAAATTTTAGTCAAACGAACAAAGTTGTAACATGTCACGTTGATCATTTATTCATGTCAACCTCTTATATATGGATAGTATCATATTATATGATATGTGTTATATGTATATTATATGATCTGTGTTATATGTATTAAGAGATGACATGATCATATGTTATGTTGCAAGTGAAGTCCAACAATGGAGGCAATCCAAGCTAAGTTTTCAAATTCCAACAAGGAAATTGAAATTTATTCTTTTGGTAACCTCTTTTCCAATTCCATTTGTATAGTTCATTTTTGCACGTGTATTTTCAAAAAAGCAAGACACTAATTAAAACATCATATCAAATATACTACTTTTATTAATTATATTTTTATATTTAAAAATTAAAACAACACCTAAAAAAAAATATAAAAAAAATCTCAACCTAAAAGCTCTCTTTATACCTCTAAAAAGCTTAAGTAAATGTGTTAGATTTCATTTGAAAGTAAGTTATTAACTTCTTAGTTTTATGAGAAAGTTAATAATTTAAAAAAGATGTTTGGTAATAAAATGATTTTTTGTTTTAACTTTTTGAGTAAGGTTATAACTGTTCATTTTAAAAAGACATAATTGTAGCTTTTAGTAAAGACTTTTTAACTTTTTGATGTAATAGGCTAAAAATTAATCTCAATACTTTTTTTAAAAGTCAATTCAAACAACTTATCAACCTTTTGACTATTCACATTTCAAAAACTAATTCAAACAAACACTTTTTTAAAAACTTCATTTTAAAAACTCAAAAGTTAATAAAACTTTTCACAAAAAATTCTTCTAAACTTAAATAAGTAATCTTAAACATGCCCTAAGTTAACCTGTGACAAGTTACATATTATAAGCCATTAAGCCGCATGATATCATACGACTTGTATTCCGTATAGGACGTTCAAACAGTATATGTAAAACCGCAACCTTTGTTTTATTAAAACTAAATACAAAATGCCAAACTTTTAAAAAGCGTGATTCGTGTGTTTTTTTTTTACTTGACCAATCCCTAAGTTAAATATGACGGATCATAGACACACCCGATCATACGATAAGAATTAATTAATAATTTATATGTGTAGAATTAAAAGATTGATGTAGAATGCGCGCTAATTACCGGAATTCGAGTTCTTTGGAATAAACTCATACGTAAACTGTCGTCGACCTCCGACGACGATCACTTTCCCGTCCGGCAACAATTGGTTCGATGCATACCATCTCGGCGAAACCAACCCGTTTCTTATCTCCACCCAATCACAATCGTCACACGGACTAAACGTCCGAACAACACGTTCACCGTCGTTATTTCCACCGGACTGAATCAACACACCGTCCGGCAACAACGCACCGGAAGAACACCAAGTGTCTGACAAGATGGTTAGTGGTCGAACCCGGCGTTTTGCAGGGTAGAATTCGACCGAATGCGCGTAACAATCCAAGGTCGGAGGGCATTTTTCCGCCGGAAAAGTGATGTTTGATGGACCAAAATCGGTTCGATCGAAAGTGATGATTCTATCGTTTGGTAGCAGTGCCATGTGCATGGCGGAAACACCAATGCTGCTCTTCAAAAGCTTCCATTTTCCCTTGGTTAAATATGATGATGATGATGATGATGATGATGCTGATGATGATGATGATGATGATGATGATGGAAGTGTTAATAAAAATAATATTATTATAATTATAACAGGCGCCATTGATGACCTGCAAATGTGTTTTGGAGGATGAGATGATAAAGAAATTAAATAGTGATGATAGTAATCGGAGATATAAAGACTAAAGAGGCTAGTGGTGATGGTCAACAAAAGTCAATGTTTATTATTAATAATTTTTTAACGGCCAACTAATTAACTGCCGGTACTCTATAAGCGGCCCCCAATGGCTAAAGGATGCCCAAGCTGGCCACTAGTACTGACGGACGAAGCCCCTAGCCCACCAGCCACCAATTCACAGAGAAAACCCGACCCAAGCACCCGCAAAAGCACGACGGTGAAAGGCCGGTAAAACCGGGTAGGATCAAGAATCGAACCCATGACATTGTTCTCATATCACTTTCCTAATACATCTATCTTACTACTTGGACAAGACACCATTGGTCAATGTTTATTAATGTGTTTGCAATGAAGGCTCTTTATGTCATTTTTATCAGAAAATTTTTGATGAATATTGACTTTTTTGGACTCATGCAAGTAAATTTTCAATCTACATTAAGAAGTAAAGTCTCCTAGTCAAACATTTCTATTGTGCATGTTATAATTATATCAATAAATATAAATATAACAAACATATAAATAAAAGTATAAAAAAACATACCCAATAAAACCGAACTAATAATAAAGTTATATATAAGATACAAAATAACTTACTCTTAAAGCATTAATCCGAAATAACCCGTCAAGATGAAGCAAAATATTGGATTTTTTTGAACATCATCGTAAGACGTTTACAACATTTTCTTCTTTTATGAGTTTGTAAAAATTTATCACCGTTTGTGACGTAACGTCGTTGTAAGTTTTTCACTTACAACACTGTAACTGTAACTGTTTTAGACCTAAAACTTACAACAATGTTACGTCTTAAACGATATGATGATGAATTTCTGCAAACTTGTAAAAGAAAAAAGTGTTGTACATTTCTTACAACGATCCTAAAAAAATCCTAGATTTCATCTTGACAAAGTTATCTAGGTTAATGTTTTAAAAGTGAGTTATTATTTGTTCATAATCCTATATATATATATATATATATATACACACACACATTGATTTTTTTTTATACAAACAACATTGAGTTGAAAACTGGCAGACTCACTCAAAAAGAAACAGAAATACCAAAAGAATAGATCATAGAAAGGATTATAATAAGAGGGTAGATGATGAAAATAGGGTTTGTTGTTGACATCTTCTTGTTGGTGAAAGCACAACTAAAACCTTTATATAGTTTAAGTTGTCCTGCACCTGCTCCCTTATTTAGTTATTTGTTCAAAAACACCAACTAACTTCATTTATTATGAGTTTTAATTATAAAGCGTTCATTCATACACAATATATGAATCTTTCATTGCTTCAAGTGTGTGATCTTTTAAAACCCTTGTTGAATCTTTCGTTGCTGCAAGTGTGTGGTCGTTTAAAACCCTCGCTGGTTGCGAACCGACTTTTAAAAAACCAAATCAACACCCTCACCTTGTGTCGATAAAAGAACCAATTTAAGAAGAAAAAAAATAATAAAGCAGAGACACATATGCAAAAGCAAAGAAAGACTAACAAAAACACCAAATGGGGAGACATGTATGCAAATAGATTAAAAGAATTATAATTCTCTAATAAACAATAACATAAAAGCAATAGAGAAAGAGTTGATATATAAAACTTTTTTTAAAATAAATATGTTTATATCAAATTTTAAAACTAAAACATGATGAATATAAAATGAAGTTTTGTGATCATGGTGTATATTTTTATAAGGAAAACCAAAGCATGGAATAGGAAGTTTATTTAGAACTCGTGTAGAAAGACTCGAAAGTCTTTATGGACGCATACTCAACCACCGCACCAAATCTTTCTTTTGTTTACATTTATGTAAAAAACAATAAATTTACGTCTTATTCAAAAAATTTTTTTTTAAAAATGCATAATATGCTTGTACCTATTATACCACCTCAAGCATATTAGCTCAATTCGGTAATATTATATTACTATAATAATAAACAAACTATTTTTGACACTTGTCATGTTTTTAAACCAATATTGACACGTGTCTTTATTTATCATCTAACTCAACTCTCTTTCATATTAAATAAGTTTATTAACTTTATTATTAAATAAGTAAAATTTTAATGATATTATTTACTTTTTTAATGTTGAAAATGGTTATTAAATAAATTAAAAATCAATTAAAAAAACACTTTAAAAAAGCTTCTAAAATATTAATTTTTTCTATAAATCAAAGATTTTTATAGACGCGAAATATATGTTAAATTGGTATTTAGAATTTTCTTTTTCTACAAAACAATTTTTTAAAAAAAAAACATTTTAAAAAAATGAAATAAACTATAAAAAAAAGATTTTAAACAACATGATTTTTATAAACAAATAACATTTTTAACACGAAATGCTTAAAAAATAATTACTTTAAAAACTAAAAGTTATAAAAATGATAGAGAAAATTACAGTTTTGGGCATTTTGTTTTATTATATTTTCAAATTAGCTTACTTACCTTTAATAATTAAAAAAATGGGTACCTTACCTTTTTGATTTTGAACTTATAGCTTTTAACATTAATTAGTTTAAAAAATTTTAGCTCTTACAATTTAAGAAAGTCGAGCATCAATTCTTTAATTATTAAAGTTTTTAACTGAGTTTTTTATCATTTAGTATATTTAATAATACCTAATTTATTCATTTCATGTTAAAATAATGTTTTATAATTAATTTTTATTAATAGTTATTTAATATTAAACCCCGTGTAATACACGGGGTAATAATCTAGTTCATAATATGTGAGCTGCATAGATATAGTTATTACATTATATATCAACTAAATCTTGATACATTTATACCTAGGTTAATTTATTATCATCGTACTCAGTATATTTCATTATTGGAAAGCTAAAGTAGAGTCCGAGGAGGGTTAGAATATAGACAACCTTACATGCATATACGTCATAAGAATAAAGAGATTGTTTTCAATGAGACCCTTGGCTCATATTTGATGTCTGATTAACCGACCAACCCAACGCTTTTAGCGTTATATACTTGTATACATAAATGCAATTTTAGCTCAGTTTATATTGTTGATTATCTTTCACAATGCAAATTCAAACACAAGAGTAAATTATTAAGATGGTTCCTGTGGTTTGGTAGTATTTCACTTTTGTTATATATGTTTCATAAATTACTCATATGGTCAACTTTAAACATTTGTAACACATATAGTCATTATGTGAGGGTAATTTGGTCAATTATATGAGAGTAATTTGGTCAATTATATGAGAGTAATTTATACACTTAAGGATTATATGTGTTACAAATTCTAAAGTTGGAACTATATGGGTACTTTATGAAAGCTAGGAACCAAGAATGAAATACTAGCAAACCACAAGAACCATATCGGTAATTTACTCTAAAAAATATCTAGTATTTTTTTAGATATATCAAATAATCATCATTTTAAACTCAAATATAGTCATAATTACTTTCTTAAACACAATTTAGAAATATATAAATTAACCATCAAAAGAAAGGACACAAAATATATATGCATCAACTAAATTAAACATAAATATAAAGCTTACTTTCAAATTTTTTCTTAAAATTTAGGGGGATGTGTGTAGCAAATCTCTTACATTAAGTTTCGTTAAGTTTATATCACTAATTTGGGGGGGAAATGTTTCAAAAAAAAGACAAAAAAAAATAATAATTACATTTTAAACAACAGTGTTAATAATGTGGATTGCTCGAATTTGGTTGAAAAAAATAGAGACATCAAAGGGTTGAAGCTAGGATCATAATGAAACAATGACATGTTGTTAGGGCAACTTGTTTTGATGACATATGACATGTCGTTTGTTTTAGATACAAATTAAAATAAAAATTAATGAAACAAGTTAGGACAACAATGTAAATGTTATTATAATTTTTCACTTTATTACAAGGTAAAAAAAAGAAAAAGAAAATAAATTATTCACTATATTGATGACATGTTGTTCGTACAAGTTGTTTATAGGGCGTAACTTGTTTCATGAAACCCTGAATCATTGAGTCTTAATTGGCAAGGTTATCCCGCTGATATGTCGGTGGGAATAGGTCAATGACGGATCTAGGAATTTTCATCAGTGGGGGCGAAAAATGAATAGATGAAAATGACATGGCTAAAACAAATAAAACGGGTTGGTTAAAAAGAGTCAAAATGGGTCAGGTAAAACAAGTAAAAATGAACTTGTTAAAAGAGATAGCAAACTGAAGTTAAAAAAGGTTATATACACTATAATCGCATTCGTGAAACTTCAACTGCTCATAAGTTAAATTCATAAATTCAAAACAAAATCTTCTTCATCATCATTTATCTAGAATTTAATGTGAAATAACTTGTAGTTCAAATGATTTCAAGGCCTAGATTCTAAACATGGTTTAAGAACAAATGAAGATTGACCATAAATTTTAATTTAATTTGGGGCCTATTAATAAAATACAAGGGGGCCTAATGTTTTTTAGTTTAACTTACTAAGAGTTTTATACCATTTTTTGTTTTTTGAGTGGGGGCCTTGCCACCCCCTCAAGTCAACATGAATCCGCCCCTGGAATAGGTGTTCCTGATGATTAAATCAAATTGACGTTTATGCTAATGAACGACTTGTTTATAACAACAATGTTTTATTATCAAAATAGATTCAAAGTCTCAGGAAAAAAAATAGTGACAGTAACTTATAATTATTGCAATAGGTTTTTCATATGACAATTTGGTTGGTGGATGTCTATACGGTATGGGCGTATGGCCTTGGTTGCTAAACTTGTTTCATTGTTTCGGTGAAAGCATTGTTGGTCACAAATCATTCTCACTTTTATAGGTTGGCCCACCCTCAGCTTTTTTGTCTGCCTAAAACTTTTTACATAAGAACTTTCTCTTGTCTAGAAACTCCATGACTATCCTGCGAATTCAGCCTACTGGTTGGGGTTTCACCTTGTAACCGAGAGGTCATGGATTAGAGCCATGTCAGGGGCGATTTAAATGACATCCATGAGAGGGAATGAATCTGGAGCTTAATCTCGGGTTCTAGACTAATGGGGGGCAAGGGTTTACCCATTCTAGGGGGTTTTCGCGCATCTGATGTGGCAGCGTCTTACCTCACCCAGTGGGCCCTGTTAAGACAACATACCTGGTATATAGGATTGTCGCCTTTCAAAAAAAAAAAGCAACTCCATGACTTAAGTGGGCCAGTTTAACGGATTAAACAATTCAAACAAGGGGTTAGAGTCTCTAAAATCATAAAGCATCTAAATTTTACGAAATGTCTTCATGTGCAATAAAACTTTAATTATAAGATGTGACTATGTGAGCTTTAGAGATACATCTTACGAGCATTGGTAGATTGCGTTCTACATTAACATATGAATATAAACAAGCCTGGATAAAAGAGAAGAGAAGTGTCAAAGTTTTAGTTTGTTTTGAACCTTAAAATTGGTTAGGCCGCATGGGAGGTTCTGAGGAGGGGTAAAACCAGACCTCCGTTTAGGGTCTATTTTTTTCAAGGTCAAGAAAATTTTAAAAATCTTTTTTATATAATATATTTACTTATATTTAAAAATATAAAACCAAGAAAACATAAAACATAATTCGTTAGGGGCCTTCAAGTAGCAGATCCCCAATCGCGTATGTTAAATTATAAGTGTATTTATTTTTTGTTGCATATTAAGCTAAGCTATTTTTAAAGAAACTCACCATTAATTAGATCATATCGGACCTATTTGCGGTTGCAGATTGAATTCAAAACGAGTTAAACGACCATTTATTTTATTTTATTATTATTATTATTATTATTATTATTATTATTATTATTATTATTATTATTATTATTATTATTATTTTTAATTATTATGTATGTAACTAATTAATATTCACAAGACAAGGGTAGTAGAATTGTAATAACTTACGTTTGTAATTTGCATAGAATGAAAATAATAAAACATCATTCAGTCTGGTTATTCACAATATAAAAACTTACCTTAATTAGGGATAGTTGATGCGACCAAAATCATTGATATATTAATGAAAATAATCATACATCTTTTAGTCTAGTTATTTTACACTTTTTAAAATAGTAATTTTTTACTCTGAATATATACCACCTAGTTCTACATATTTAACTCGTTATTTTTATAAAACACAATTTCTAATGCTTCTAGACTACAAATTAAAATAATGAGTTTTTTTATTATATTTTTAATATAATTCTCTCATCTTAAAGTGACTGTGGATAGAAACCAAATAATAATACAACTACGTTATATTAAGATTATAATAATCAAACTTTCTAGAATATATCACTTATTTTAATTTGGATCATATTAAACAATAACCACCGTGTAGTGTGTGAGTACTAAGTAGGTTCAAGATGATTTCTAACATTAAGTTTAAGGTGAATTTCCTCTTAATTAACGTACGGTCATCATCATTGTTGTGGTTTCTACATCGCCTACAGCTAGTGTTTGCAACCATATATGCTGGTATAATAACCATCAGAACTCGTTTTATACTCGTCTCGTATCCGGATATCTTGTTATAATATTTTTGTTAATTAATTAATTAAGTATTAACTGTAATTCAATTTCATTCATGTCTATTTTTGGGTCGTTGTAAATGTGGATTATAGTATAGAGTATAAGTAATACACCTCGTGCAATGAAGCCATCATATCGTAGATTTTTATCATTCTTCAATTTCTTTAAAATTTTGATAGTAAACCGAACACTTCTAAATTACATAACCTGAGACATGTGTAAAAACATGAACATGTGTCAATAATCCATATGGTAACCAGAAAACCGCCATAAACTGTTGAAAACCATCATAAACCGCTGAAAACCATCATACAACTGATGTAACCGTCTAATTTAAAGGGTCATGATTTATTCTTGATGAATTTCAACGGATAAAAATTTATTTGAAGTCAGTTAAGTTCCCCGATGTCTGTATATATATAATTTGTAGACTCTAATCACCATTGACCGTCCTAAAAAACAAGAATTGTACCGGTGAATTGATGATCTGAATTGAGTTGTTAAATCACTCACTCTATCACTTCAATAGGCATATGCCATCTTGTTAGGCTATAAGGTATGCCCCTTGACCCACTCACTCCACATATGCGCCACGTAGGCACTCACCACAACCACTCACCGCACCATTTTGGTAGAAATGCCCTATTACCCACTCACTCCACGTCATCATCCCTTTTTTTTAAACTTATATATATATATATATATACATGTGAGTGTGTGTGTGTAAGAGAGAGAGAGAGAGAAACTGAGAGAAAGAGCCCCTCTCACCCGTTGCCCCAATCACGCCCCTCCCACTCACGCCCTCTCACGCCTCTCCCACTCACGCCCTCTCACGCCCCAAGGGGGGCGGTGTGCCACGCCCTACCCACGCCCACTCAAGAGGCATACCCACCAGTCTTAATTTCGGTTTAAAACTCAAGGATAGACAATTATTTCTCATTCTTAAATCTTATGTTTCATGGTGTTCTTTCCTCTTCTCTCCCTCTGTCACACTTGATCTCTCTAATAGAAAATATCATCCTATATCTTTGAAGTATTACGAATATACTAAAAAACTAAAACAATAGTAATCTAAATTAAGTGTCTAGATTATATACATGGATTGTATAATATGATAACCCAAACTTAAATGAGTTAACCACTAAACTTATTCTTGATCATTCATTTTAAATTCTGAAAAAAAATATATGTTTCTAATTCATATTAAGTTTATTTTTTAATTGGTTAAGAATAAAAAAAATCAACTTTAATGTATTCAACATATCTTTTTTTTCATATACATATACATGAATTGTATTATGTAAAAACTCAATCATAATGAGAAAACTTCTAAATAAATATATGGGTCATTCATTTAAAATCTTGAAAAATAAATATGTGCTTCACATTAAAGTTGAATAAAAAATAAGATTTAAATAAAAAAAATCAGTTACAATATAGTTTAATGCATGTTGACCATATTTTTATTTTCAAAATTTCAAATATAAGATCCATATAGGGTTTAATGATTTTATCTTTATGATCGACTTTTCACATGATGCAATCAATATATTTACATACATATGGATGTTTAATTAAGATATAATATTTGTTAAGAACTAAAAAAACATTTATAATGCATGATTCAAAGATATCAATGTAATTTCCTCAAAGTAAAATGAATTCTACTTTATATTTCTTAAATCATATGGCTATAAATGATGTTTTTTCCAATACTTTTTTTGGTTTTTATTTGAATGTGTCTCTTATATTGCAAGAGATCTTACCTTTTTTGTATTTTATTTTTATGAGGTATTTTTGTGTTATATATTCTGTTTGTATTTTGATGTACTCTATTACATTAAAAATACAATATATTTTTAATAAAATTTAATAAACTTTTAAAAAATACAGTACATATACCAAAAATGCAGTATGCGTTAAAAATTTTAGAAATTGTTGTTTTTATATTTCAATATCATACGATGAGAAAATATTCAATTATATGGTGTAAGTTTTTAAAAAAATAAAGTCATAAGAAAAAGTAATAAGCAAATAAAAATATAATAAAAACTTCAAAAAATCAATAAAAGATGTTATATCGAAAATATTTTTTCTTCAACATGTCACATATCATTTTTATTATTTTCTACTTTTATAAACAAAAATAATTTCTACTTAAACCTATATGTGTATATGTGTATATATAGATGTGTGCGCCTGAGTCAATATATATGTGTGTATGTGTGTGCGTGTGCGTGATTTGTATCCTTTAGAAACTCAAGTTAGAAAAAAAATCCTTAAACCCTATTTGGTCCATTGATTTGTAAATACTGAAAATAACTATGTGGTCAACATTAAATCTAAATAAAAAATCGGGTTTAAATAAACTAATGTGGTTTAATTTGGGCCACATATTTATTTTCAAGATTACAAATAAATTATCCAAATAGTTTAAAACTTTTTTTTAAATCGAATTTTCACATGATAGACTTACTGTACGTGTGTATTCTAGACTTGAATGGGGGCTTTCCTCTCATATGCGTATAGATCAACCCTTCAAGTAACTAAATCTATCTATTATAATAAATCAATGTTTTGAGGGACACATTGCGTGTTCTTATAACACCAAAACTTTGATTTCCCGTCTATCTCTCCTATTAAATACATCTCATATTAAATAATAATATTAAATATATATACTTTTTATACATTTTTTAAATCAAGAAAAATAATTTTTAATACATTAAAAATGTATTAATATTAAAAAAGCACATTTTAGAAAACCAATATATTATAAAATATACAATTTTAAAAAACAATATTTAAAAAATTGTTTAAGAAAACACACACTGAAAAAATTAGAGTTTAAAAAATACAATAATTATTTTTATTGATAATCAACCCGTGTAATACACGGTGTACTAACCTAGTAAATAAATATAATCATGATGGAATAGTGATGGATCAGAAAGGACAAAGGGGTAGTTCATGGAAGCAAATTTGCATGAGTACGTGATAGTGTCGGTGGAGTTTTACCAAGTCCAACAGTGTAGGCTAATGGGGCCGACCCAACTCATCATGTACGGCCCAAATTTCTTTTATTTATTTTTTTTAACACCTATAATTTATACATAAAATTGTGACACTTAGATAATTTAAGATAAAGTTGTCACTTGCAATACTCGAACCCAAAACCTGATTACATCCCCTTTCTTATTACATGTTATCAGTTACGTCCTATCATCGTTCACTCCTTCATCCGCCCGTCCTGTGCATGTATTAAAAATAACCGTATATATATATATATATGTATATATATCTTTGTGTGTTTGTGTGGATACATACAATTAAAAATAAATAAGTTGTACATAACTAAAAAAATCATTTATAAACACATGATTGAAGTGTATAAAAAATTTCTTTTAAAGTAAAGGAAAGTTGCTTATATGTGTGTGTATGAGTTCATAAGAATCTTCTAACTTTCTCAACGAATAATATATAATTTATAAATTATTAATGATTTAAATTATTTTATAAAGATATCTATGTAATATTATACATTTTAGCAAAAAAAGAAAATCATTTCACGTATTGCGTTACGTATACAGACAACAATTATTTAGTTTTTTTTTTGCCATGATGCTCCGTATATCTAACATTTAGTATTACGTATACATAACATGATACCTAATACGAATTTTTGGTAAAGATGTGTAATATTATATTGATACTCGTAACTTAATAGGTTAAATTTATAGATCAAATTTAATTTGTGATATGTACTAGGCATAAGTATTAACTTGATTAAATAGTTAAGTTAATTGTTTTGGATTTTTATCTAATTTGTGTTTGGGTTAAATAAATCATTAACAAACTTGATTGGGAGAGGTTATTTTAAAAAGTTTATTTTGCCCAAAAATGTCAAGAAGTAATCAAAATCATCCATTTTGAGTTCTTCTTGCATCTACTACATCTAGGTCTGTAAATTTGTATGTTATGATAAATTTTTCATATAAGAGTTATGAATTTGAAGTTTGTTATGGTGTTAAATGTTAGTAATCTTACTATTTATCATCTAAGAACAATTCATTAGTCTTTCTATGAGACTTGATATGAATGTGTTAATGGAGGTTTTGTAAAGTTCATGAGAAATATGAACTTGGATGTTATATTTGGTATGTAAAGATGAATTAAATGATAATATGATAGTGATTTCGTTTAAATTATGAAAATGATGAGCTAAGACGTTTTTAAACTAAAATTGGGATTTTGACGGAGTCTAAAACATGCTAATTATATGTAGAAAATGGGATTTTGGGCAAACGATACGACTGTTTGACACTGTCATACGCCAAAACTTAGGGCGGAAGTTAAATTTTGCTGAAATTCTCTGTTTTGATATTAAGCTTTTCGGTGTACAAACAAATGAACTTACTTAGTTCTTATGAACAAATGTATGACTTATTATATGTGTTTTAGGTCAAAAATAGATATCAAGGTTGATGTCATTAGCGAATCTTGCAACGGGATGGAACACGAATGATTCAAAACCCATGTTTTTGTACATTTTGTTAATCGTATAATTGGTTATGTATAAACATTCTTTAATACATGCTTTGTTTGTATGAGCAATTGATGTATAGTTTATTGGTCAAATGGACTCTTTTTTTCCCTTATTCCGTTCACATAAAATTTTTACACAAAAATAAAAAGTATATCCTTGCCCTCTTTCTTTCCAGGAATCAAGCAAAACCCTCAACCGATTCATAGGGCAGCCAAATAAAACAAGTCTAAACACTTTAGAACGCAGACATGACATGGTAACATTAGGACTTCTACTAAACAAGCATACGACATGTTAAACTAAATGTTTTAGTTAACTAAACACAAACACAAACCTAGGGCTGTAAACGAACCGGATGAACACGAACGAGTCCTTGTTTGTCTTGTTCATGAATGCTAACCGAACGAAAATTCATGTTCGTGTTCGTTCATTATGAAATTTCACTTGTTCACGAACGTAAACGAACACATATTATTTAAATAATAAAAAGTAGCATTCTTAATTTTAAGCATTAGACATAATCATTTACATAAATATACAGTTAAATATTAGAGTATTAAACTAAGAATAACTTAACTATTATGTTATTAAACTAAAAATAAAAAATTAAAGAATATAAAACACATTTAATGAATAAATATAATAAATGAACATAGCCGAACATAAACGAACGTAAACGCACACGTTACCGAACGTTCATGAACGCAAATGAACGAACACGACCTCTGTTCATGTTTGTTCAATTAACTAAACGAGCGGAATTTCTTGTTCGTGTTCGTTCGTTTATTAATCGAACAAACATAAACGAACTCCCGCCGAACGGTTCACGAACTGTTCGCTGAGCGTTCGGTTCGTTTACAGCCCTACACAAACCTGCTAAAAAATGAGTACACAAATATCATCGTTTTAACATGGTTAAATATAACTTGTTCCGTATCATAATAATACATGACACTATATGACATGTTTAACATTATTAACATGTAACAAAATATAATAAAAGACTACTAAAAATTATTGTTCTTAACATTCTTAAAACAACAATTCACAACACAATAAAAATAAAAACATGTAAAATTCTTCTAACGTAAAAATGTTTAAACTATTTTAAAAGTTTAATATATAAAAATATTCAATCGTGTCATAAACTAGTTAAGAAAGTTATGACCTATTTAGACTTAATTATAATCGTGTCATAAATGCGTTGAATTGTTTTTTAAAGATGAAACGGTGAAAGTATAAAGGGAAAATGTCATACAAATGTAACCAACTTTCAACTTTATTCCCCTTAGGTCACTCATACTTTTTTTTGTTCCGATTAAGTCACGCATACTTTTTTTGTTCCGATTAAGTCACTCATACTTTTTTTTAATTTGAATTAGGTCACTTTACTTTAAAATAATGTTCTAATCACAAACATTTTATTTACAATATGAGTGACCTAATTGAAATAAAATTAAAAGTAAAGTGACCTAATCGAAACAAAAAAAAAATATGAGTGACTTAATCGGAACAAAAAAAGTATGAGTGACTTAATAGTAACAAAAAAAAGTGTAAGTGACCTAATTGGAACAAAGCTGAAAGTTGGTTACCTTTCTATAAAACCGAATGTCTAATTGGATCAAGGACATCAGGCAGTTCATTATTCATAGTTGGGCTTTTGCAAAGAGAAGCCTAAAACCGAAGGTCTAATGCGATCACTCGGCCCATACTTTTTTAACCACGTAACCAACCTCTACACTATTCTTCTCTCTTTTTAGCAGTAAATAATTTTCATTTTATTTCTATTCAAATATCTATACACACGCATATATATTTTCATAAATGCGCTAGAATAGTTATGGTTGGGGTCAAAATCTTTAGTTGTTTAAATCACAAAGGTGGTATTAATAAAATATTATATTTTGTGTTGAAATAGTTAAAACCTTTAAAATAAAAGGCCAAAACCCTAATCTACTCTTTAAATTATAATTAATGGAAGTCTAGAACGTTACATGCATGTCTTATTGATTAAAAATTGACTTTTGTCAACAAAATCTCTTTTATGAATTTCAACTTATTGTATAATAATTAATACAAGTTTTTAAATTATATAAGTCCTTTCACTTGAAATACGAAAGATACACATCTCACACCTTACTAGACATAGCCTGACCGAATAAACAAGAAAACTAAAAAAAATTCTTTTTAACCAAACAAATATTTAGAATTTATTTATTATAAATAGGACATCCGTAAATGTAGACCCGCACTATTTTTTGTATTTATTTATCTTAATATGTATATCTCCATTAAATATGAATTTTTTCTTAAATTATTTGACTTGGAGATTATTGTCAAATAACAATATTAGTATTGCCGATCTAATTAAATTGGTCATTCAACATATTTTGGGGTTTATGTACTTAATTATTGTGCTTTGTACTCTAATTTGCATATAAGAGAATAAGAATTTAAAATGTTGAATTAAAAAAAAGAATTGGATTAAAATAGGGGATATTACTACTTGACTTGCAGGTGAACTAATCGAGATTTTGCTTGCTAAAAACTAGAGTTAAATCAAGCTTAAATTTCAAGATTAATCTCAGTCTAAATATTTTATATGCAGGAGCTAAACCCAAGATTTACAAACTCCAAACTTGATTAGGCACACAATCCTAAATGAGTTTATTTTTCTTATAAATATAAAATTTTTATTTCATATATTTACATAATAAATATTAATATAAGTAAAATTATCATAGAATTAATTGATAATATATTATTATACATAAAACTATAATTGCATAGGAATTGAAACTTATAATAATCAATTTTATCTCATTAACTTGAAATAACCCGTCATAATTAATCCGAATAGTTTTTTCCCGAATATTATTATAATACATGTGTGCTACACTTCTTCTTTTTTATGTTTGTATAAATTCATACGAATTTTGTAGTTCACACTAGAGTAATATTTTATTTAAAACTTGTATGCGTCTAGGAGTTTAGACCAGTACCAGTGTAAGTTTTCAGATTATACTAGTCTTAAATGCATATTAGTTTACACATGCAAACAAAAAATAATATGTTATTTATGGGTGTGTGTGTGTGGGATTTTATAAACTGGAAACTACCTTGAGTTATGAAAATCATGAAAACAACCATGTAACATAAGAATTTTATTAAATTTTTTTACAGATTCGTAAAATCATTTCATAAACTTTTATAAAAATTAAAAAGAAAAAAACACTGAACGATTTTTATTTTGTAACACCAGTAATACATATTTAGACGTAATGTTATATACGTGTTACATGGGTTTTTACTGTTTTCATGGTCAGAAGAGATAGAGCTCTAGCTCTCATAAAATTAGATGAACCAAGCATGGCTTTATGTGAGTTGGAGCTCGGCTACACTCACAAATAAAAGAGAATCACAAGTTAATTTTTTTTTTTTGGTACATTTGTAGGTTATTTGGATGTGGGAAAAATCTGAACTCACATTAAATTGTCTCTCATTTTTTATCTTATGTTTATGAAAATTTATGGAGCATTTACTTTTTCATATATATGTCTTATTTTACTAAATATCATATGTAAAAGCATTTATGGTAAGACGTGAACGTATAACGGATCCGTGAAATTTACTCATGCAATCAGTAAGTATGTAAGTATAAATTAATATAGCATAAACAATATTTAATATATTTATTTTTGTAACTTTTCTTTTAAAATATTAGCTTATCTTAAATAAAATATCTATCCACCAAAGTTAGCATGTTGATTAAGACTTGATTCTTTCTTTTTAAATACTAAGGTTTAAGTCTCACTAGTTACACTTTAATGGATACAATGTGAGGGGAGGAATCTTGATCTTAATCTCGGGTTTTGAACCAATGAGATATGAGGGTTTACATATTCCATAGGGTTCACGAGCATAGGGGTAAGGTCTCACGGTCGGCGATTAAGGAATCAATCTTAGTTACTAACCGTCAGAATCATTGAAGGTAGCACGACATGATCCTCTTCCGTTAAAAAAAGATAAAAAAAATATCTAATATTTTCTCAATAATATACATGTATAAGTCTTAATATATCTGAAAATTAAACTCAAAAGTTCCAAAATTGTAAAATTGATTTTGACTGCTTATTTTTCATTATATTGATATGCTACGGAAAACATTTGGTTGTATTCTCTCTTTATATATCCATTACACAATTTAATAAAAAATAATAAACCTAGAGTAATGCAAATTTAATAATTATAAAACGATTTTGATATAAAAACTGAATAAAATTACTTATATGTTTATATTTTAAGTAATAAAATGAAATGCTAACTTTTAACCAATCTTTTCTTACTATATTTTTTAAACATTTTGTTATAATAAAACAATTTATGAAAATTGTATTTTTTACAAAAATATATGATACTTTCTATACACTAAGCAAACTAATTAAAGAAAATTAAATACTTAGTAAGAAAGACTTATAAATAGTAAATAATATTTTGAGATAAATATATATATATACATATATATATATATATGATTAAAATAATTTATAAATAAATAATATAAGTAATAAATAATGATATAAATTTTAAACTTTTTTTAGTTTATTTCTTAAACTTCTTAATAAAAAATATTTTAAAGAACATCAATTTTACAAAAATCTAGGCTAATATCTTGTATATTATGCTAGTTGAATAACTAAAGTATTTAAATAGTTAGTAATGATAATTTACATAGCATAAAACAATATTTTGTGAAAAAAATATTTTTAAATACTTAGTAATAAAGACTTATAAATAGTAAAAATATTTTTAAAATTTGTATAAGAGAATAATAATATATTTTTTTAGTTTTGTATTTATGAAAGATTCCTTTTTAAATGTTTTGTTAAAAAAACGTTATTTAAAATAATTTTCTAATAAAATCTCATTCTTCTGAAAAATTTCAAATTTTAAAATAAGTTAAATTTTTTAAAAATTGATTTTTTTCTAATTTTAAGTTATTAAACATATTAAGAAAAACATTTTAATTTAAAAAACATAAATAGTGTAATTAATATTCAATATTATTATTTAATATAATAGATGGATATAATATGAGAAAAAAGAGAAGGATAATTTGAGAAATGATTTAGAAAAGAGAGATGTGTCTAACTTTATTTTTATTAACAGGCGAGTTTAGTAGATAAAATATTAAATAGTTAATTCAAATTTAAATATTATTAAATCATATTTTCAGATAAAATGATTGACATTATATATAAGTATTTTAAATATTAATAACAATGTCATTTTATCTAACTTTTGTTCTCAAATAAGTAGTTTTTAACATTTATTAAAAAATTATTTTTGAAAAAATGACATTTTTTATAAAAAAAAAACTGACGGTTTACAACACCCGTTTTTTATAATTTTCTTTTCATTTCTTTCTTTTAACTTAATATTTTTTATTTATAAAATTTTAATTATTCTAAAATATAAATTACATAAATATTTCTTACTTTTAAAAAAAGTTCATTGTTTTAAAAAATTTACTGCATTGAAAAGAACTATCATTATTATTTAATATTTTCTTATGTGACAGAATGATTTAAGAAAAGACAAATTAATTCATATGAGAATCTTTAGAAATTTATTATTTGTACCCACAAGTTTTTTATAAATGCCAAAGAAAGGGTGATGTAATTATTTTAATAAAATGAGCTTGAAAAAGTATTTTTTTGAAAATTTTCATATAACAATACTATATTTATTTTAAAGACAATAAACATTCATTTTGATATGTAACCTTTTTTAAATAGTATATTATATGAAAGTTATGATTGTTTAAAAAAATAAATATATTACTAATAAAAAGTTAACAAAAGTAACTATCACTAAAATATTATTTCATAGATTTTTTTATTAAAGTTTGATCTTGGTTATAAATTATTTACACAATGACAATAAATCTATCATACAATTTTACATTAGGTATCCTTTTTTTAAAAAAAAAAAAACATACACATACACACACTCAAACATATACATATATATATTATTATTTTAATAATAATAATAATAATAAATAAATAAATAAATAAATAAATAAATTTGAGAAAGTTTGAATAACCATCAGAGCACCAGTACTTGGACCTGTGATTTTGGGAGAAAAACCTGCGCCTTTTTAACTCTATTGTACTGTTCTTTTCTCTCTTGGAAACTTACAGGTCTCTTTCCTTTTCTTTTACAGCATTTTTAATTTTTTTTTTAAAAATAATTAATCAACAATCGCACTTTACAATTTTTTATTTTTGTGATATACATCCGGTATTATTTTGATCAAGTTCTATGAACAAATATTTATACGCGTAAGGTAAGTGTTTATTTTTAAATGTATACAAAACCAATGTTTTTAACACGTTAAAAGTTACAGTCTTTTATTTAAATTCTACTTTCAATATATATACCAAGGCAAAACAACTTTATTTTTTAAAAATATTTTTATTGTTTTTATTTGTGTCTTTTATTATATAATTAAAAATCTAGCAATTAAGGTTAGATTTTAAATCTTTAAATTTACGTGTGTCACAGTTTCTTATGTTTTATCTATAAATAAATTTACGTATATTGCTGATCCAATGGTTGTGTAGGTTAAACTTCAAAACCGTTTTATCTTTAAATGTTAAATTTGAATTGATCAAGATTTATTAAAAATGGTTGCTACACGATACAAAACACGACTGTAACATTCTACTTATACGACTTTAAACATATATTTAGTATGTTTAGATCATTTAAATGGTTTTTAATAACTAAATTTTTTATTCATTTGTTTGTCTCGTTATTATATATGGTTTAATAAGATGACAAGATTTAATGAAAAAATAGTTATAGTTACGAAGATAATTAAATAAGAGTGTTTAATTAGTAATATAAAAGATCAATTATTTGTAGAAATGACAACCCATGTGTAGTTGGTTTGCACTAAATAGCATGAAAGAGCCTACACTCTGATTGTGTCACTCTACTTTTATGTCACCTGTTTAATAATATAGCTTTCTTGACTAAATTATTTATTATTAATGCATTTTAGCTAATTTATGTATTGACATTTTATATAAGGTCAATTTTGTTCGAATCTAGAAATATGAGCATAAAGTTTGCTTTTCAAGATATTTAAGTTTAACCGAATTAGACTTGATAATCTTGATTAAAACAAGATAAATGTGTTATTTTAGACGAACAATTATTATATTCTGGTTTGAAATATATAGCATCATAATATAAAGCGTGTTAAGATGTGTAATACCTTTTCACGATGCAGGTTAATATTGGTAAGTTAAAAAAATTATGTGAATATAATGGATTCAAACGGTCAAAATTATCAATAATAAATTTGATAAAAAATCATTTAATATTATTTATTATATATATATACTATTTGTTTAGTTACAAACAATTTTAACTTGAACTAAACAAATGTTTTTTTATAAAAAACAAACTATTTAGACAAAAACTGATTTTGCTTAAAACTCATCATGACACACGTTCATCGTAACCCGAACCCATTTTGACCCGTTACCTAACACCACTCGTCCATTTTGACATGTTTACGAATGTCCAATATAATATGTATTAGTTTATTTTAGGATTACCAATAGTAATAGTAATTATTATTATAATTTATAAGCTAATAACAAATAAGTAAATAATAATTTAAGATAAACGATATATTATATATGATAACATTAATTATAACCAATATCAAATATGGTAGTTTGAATCTAAATTATTTGACAATATAAGTTAATAATTTACATAATCAATATGATGGGGAAAAAATTATGCAACTTATATGAACTAAAATGGTGCCCACATGAAATATATATAAACAGTTTGAACACAAAGAAGAAAAGACATTAATCATGTACTTGGGAACCTTTTCTATATTGTAATTTCATTCCTTTTTTGCTTCTTTCATGAAAACCTCAAAAGATTGTATGCATATGCTTTGCCCATATCTTCTCCTTCACTCACTTCAATGTCCAACAGTGCTACAAAGAAAGAAATCAAACACAATATTTGCTGTAATCACCATTACTGCCTTCACTGAAACTTGCACACTTTGAGTATGAACCATCCTTTTATCCAACAAATCTATGGGTGCCCTTAAGTTTTAGGGTATGTTTGATTAATATGATCATAATATGAGTTGTAATTTTTGGTTGATTTAAATGATCAATGTGTACATACTGTTGTTGATGAAGACAATATCATGCAGCATCCAATGCAATCAAATCAGATCAGATCAAATCAAATCAATCAAACCAGTACAATGCATTTGCAAATTCTAGGGTTTATGACAGTGATTAGTGAAAGAATTCAAAAATCTTGAGGTTACTTTGTTTACTACATCTATCAAAAACACTTTCCCCAAGACACAAGCTGTTCATCACTTACTGATTTCAAGAAAATAAAAACAAGAACAAAAATGGTATATATATCTCAAATTAAGTTTTTTAGTTTGTGAAACAGATCAAATCTTTCTGCATGCAAAATGAAAACCCTAGATCCATGTTAATCATAAGGTAATGATGATGATAATCAGTGGGAAAAAGAAAGATATAACTTAGATTCTTGAAGGCCATCATCATGATGGCAAAATCAGTGTTTATAAATGACAAACAAGAAATATAGTCCAAACCCACAAATCCTTTTCCAATTAGTTTTCAGATTTTATAGAGTAGCAATGATTACAAAACCTTTTTGGTAGGATTCTGTTTTCTGAGTGTTTGACAGAGTTAAACTAGAGTGAAACAAAATTTATCATCATTACACTCACTTTCTTCATCATCTGTCATCACTAAGCAAAACATATAATAAAAGATTATGAAAACAGCCTTAAAAAACATAAATTTATGAGAAAAAAACACAAACCCACCTCAGAAATTGGATGATTTCATGATGGGAACATGTAGATGCAACAAAGATTGAATCTTTAGAACATAGGAAGCAACAATTGGGGGGAATGAAGCCTGGTCCGACAACACTAGATCAAGAATCTTTATGCACTCATTGGTCAACCAAGATGATGATGAACAATGGTTGCGTTGACTATGATGATATGATATGGCATACATATACATATACATATAATCATATGTAGATATAGAGTGAGAAAGATCTAGGGTTTCTAGTGGCCTCGAGCCAGACAACATTCCCCTCAAAAGATTAAAGAAAAGCTTCATATATGTTTCAATTGTTTCTTGGTGTTCATGTGTTTGGGTGTGGTTTTAGAGAGAGAAAAGTGGATGAAAATGGTGAGGGTAGAGATGGGAAAGAGATGATAAATAAAGAGGTGAGAACGGTAAGGAATGGTGGTATGCATAAAAGGACAAGCAGAGTCATAAAACCAAACCAACAAACACCCCCCACTCTTCAAGAGAAAATGCACCTCTTCACTAAATACAATAAGTTATTGGTTTTTTTTTTTTTTTTTTTGAACCGGAAACTTCTGGTCACCCAAGATCAATCACCATAGCAAATAAATTATCCTTTCATCTGAATAACAAAATGTTGTGACCTGACCCATCCATCCAAGAGAATCTATAACTAGGAAAACCCTCTGGCATGAATAAAATAGGGGTTTTATGTTAGGCTAAGAGATTTTCTATTACCTATAGTGAGTTTCCTCCTATTGGTGTGGATATGATCGGGTGGGTCTATGACTCGTCAGTAATCCAAATTGACGTTCAAAAAAAAGGAAAACACCATGGCTCGACTCAAAACAATATTTATTTTAGGTAAGACTCCAACCCAACACAACTTATAGAAATCAAGAGAGTACAACTATAATAAAAACCATTTGTTTTTTTTTTGAACGGCTTGGTACAACGACACGGATTTGACGCTATGGGGCGTATGCCCGAGCCCACCCCAGAAGGAACCCCACAACTGGGTAAACCCCCTAACCTTGCTTCAGCAAACATGCCTCAACCCGGATTCAAACCCAAGACCTCTCATAGAGAAGTCAAGGGGTAACAATTATGCTACAAACCCTTGGTTAATAAAAACCACTTGGTAAGTTATTGATTTTCTTACCTTGGGGGAGCTGTAATAGAATTTAAAGAAATGAGAATTAAAATTTGGAAATATTAATTAAATTAAAATTGCGTTTTGTTGTTATTAAAGAAGTTGGAATAAAAAAATATTTTCTCAACATGACTTTTCTTCCAACATGTGAAGGAATTGTAAAGATTTTACAGTAACGTTGAAAGATTACCGAAATACCCTCCATAATTCTACCATCACCATCTGTCATCATCTTTGATCATCAATCCAATACATGATAGTTCCACATGTATTCAAGTTCCATAAATCCAAGACGATGGTGTCAAATTTTTAGGGTAAATCAATTTTTTTTTGATAATGAATTTTGATTGGGGTAGAAAAAATTTGGTGTTTTAAGATTCGTAATTCATATACTAGCTTTCTCCTTCGTGATAATATATATTTTTTGTGTCTTAAACTTGAGAAAATTTTTATTTACATCCAAAAGAGTGTCTCGATTTTTAATAGTGCTTTGAGTCGCCAAAAAACATGAGATGACCTGCTATAACTCAGACACAAATAGAAAAAATCGGAAAAGAAATTATTGGTTTTGTAAATAATGAATAGAATCAAACCAAGACTTTTAGTTAGATCTTCTCTTCGATGCCTTTTTTCTAAAGATATCTTTAAATTAGGTAATTTGTATTTTCGCTTTTGGGGCTAGAAAAAAGAAGGATGTGATGAAGGGTAAGTTGGTCTTTTTTACTTTTTTAACATTTCAATTCCATTTATAAGTTTTCCAACCAAACATCTTTTTTAAATTTTGTAGAATTTTGCCAATAAGCCCTATGTTAATTGATGTGATTGAGATGAGGTAGTCTCATGATTTTCAAATATGAATATCATGAGTTCAAGTCTCACTTGTAATAATATATTTCAAATGAGACAAATGTTTACTACAATGAGTTTTCATACGATGGGTTTCGTTTTAAATGGTGGGTGGGCCGGGTCATCAGCTTTTTACGGGTGTGATTGACCTTTTGGGTGACTGAGCTTAAAATGCATTGGCTGAATGTTCAAAAAATTTTGCTGGATTTCATTTATATTGTAGTTCAATTCTAATCCCAATTATTTCACAAAACAATGAAACATTTGCAAACCAAATGCCTTTTCAAAGGTTGGTCAAGTTGATAATGTTTAGGTACTTCTAGAATGCGTAAATTACGTTATTCATGTCAAAGCCTCAAAGGTATCAACATAACTTACCCTGATTCACTAAATTCTTGTAATATGAACATGTGATGATTTCTAAATAAAATGGTGAACGCCGTCATTAGGTACCCATCACCGACTGGTCCCATGACCAACATAAATGAGGTAAATCGCGTTACTCAGTGAAAATTTGATGATTTCTAAATAGGTTGATAGCTAAATTGTAACGAGTTTAAGCAAATTATAAATGGGTCATACGTGTTGAATTTAGTCAATGCTTTATCTAATACACTACTTCTTCTTCTTCTTCCTCCTCCCTCTCTAAATAGTTTCTTATTTTTACGTTATTTGTTTTTACGGTTGAGCTCGTCTAAGTGTATATATCTAAGTATTTCCCATACAAGCTGCTTTTTGGCTGTCTTGTTTGATCTTGTATATTTAAGGTAATTGGTCATTTGGTCCTCTTTACTTTTTTAAATACAATCACATCAATGTATTTTTTTTATATGGTATTATAGCTCTAATATATATTTTTAATGTTGACTTTGTCTTTAATTTTTGCTACATTTGGTTGATTTTGATTTCTATTTTTTGTTGACCGGGTTTATTTCTCTTGGTGATCTTATATAGTTATATAACATCTTAGAAAAATCTCATAATAAAATAAAAAATATATATTGAGATGCTTTTTGATGATATTAAAGTGCACACATTCCTTCAATTATTTTCCCTATATTAATTTGATTTATTTGTTCATATGCTCGATTGGGACTTATCATGACCTAATCATGCCATCACTTGTCATCTCTTGTCAATTTCCTCATTTATGAAACTGTTAATCAAAGACCATTATTTTTATATTAACAATTCAGAAGCATTTATCACTAATTTCCAATCGCATAAAATATTAATTTTTAAAAATTGTTAAACATTAAGAAGTAGTATCATTATATTTATTTAACAATTCGCGTGAATAATAGTATAATTTTAAGTTGGCTACAAAATTTTAAATAATAAGCTTTTGTTTTTTTTTTCATTTTAACAACGTACAAAAGTTTGGGTATGATAATTTTTTACATAAACTTAATGGTAAAGTTTTAGCTTTTTTATTTTGTGTAAATTACGGCTTTGTCCTATGCATGTCACAAAATAGAATCTAGTATCAATACACCCCCTGTGGTTTAAACAACTAATGGTTTTGGTCCTCAAACCTAATATTCTAATGGTTTTGGGCCCGAATATAACCATGGTTGGGGTCAAATTACCGTTAGTTATTTAAATCGCATGAGTTGCATTGATAAATTAAAAAATTTATTTTGGGTTAACATAATTAAATCACTTAAAACCATGGTTGTAAAAATCTTCGACTAGGCCGATTAATCGTTAGTCCCCTAAGGCCGACTAGGCCCGACTATCCGATTAGGCCGATTAGTTGGCCGATTAATCCCGATTAATCCCTAGTCCCCACCCCACCGCCCGACTAGCGCTTAGCGATTTCTACAACATTACTTAAAACACATGGGTCAAAACCATAATTTACTCTTTATTTTTGTCATAAAACCTTGAATAGCAAACTTTTGATTTTTTTTCATTTTGTCCGAAAAATATTAATATTTTAATATTGAACACAAAAATTCATTACATTTTGTTAATATTACATTTTTTTAATATTTAGTTTTACTTTTTTAACATTTTGTTTATTTTTGTGTTTGGTTTTGCATTCTAGATTTTTTATGTTCCTTCAGAAAATATTGCGGATTTGACGTTATAATGTCAGATCGATGCTCATTTTTATGATGAAATACATTTTAAGGTTTAATGAGAGACTGATAGTCATTGTAATGTGTTTTTTATTTGTATTTTAATATTTAAGATCTTGATGTCACTAATGACACGGGTTCAAAGTTGTACCTAACTGAGATTTTATTTTGGTTTTTTACCCTTATTTTAAGAGTTCAATTGTTTTAATTTGAATTTGTTAATGTCTTATGGTTTTATATCATAATAACAATCATTTTACACAATATGTTTTTTTCAAGTCTTGAAACCCAGCCAATGATTACGGTTTCCATCTTACATAGTGGAGGTTGGGGGCTTCGAATCCATATAGGGGAAGTTCAGTGGCAGACCTAGAATTTTTTTATTGATGTCGGAATGTTTTGTGAATAGTTATTTTTTGTTAATTTTTTTTTTATCAATTCAAATTGGGTCGAGTCGGATTAACCAAAAAAATGATAAAACTAAATTAAATTACAAATACATAATAAACCACATCAAATAATCATCTAATTGATTATGATGATATAATGAAATTAATTTTCTTTTGACATGTTTCGAAAAAATACTATTTAAATTACAAATCAACTAAATTTTTTATCATACTAATTAGTTTCAACTTTTGAAATTATACAACAATCACTTAATCTATAAATTGTGGTTGTTCTGATGTAAAGAACAAATGTGTATATAAGTAAGTTATTGCTTTAGCCTATTTTTTAGTAGGCATCCGAACATTATTTTTGAACATCAAATTTAATCACTCGATATACAAATTTGGGTCGTATTACTTTTTTAAGTATGTTTTAACTAATTAGATACTGAGTTAAATTATTAATTATCAACTGAGTTTAATCACAAGTAATTCATACTGCGTTATTGGAGTATTCTTTTATTATTTTTGGCTTTAAATGATTTAAATTGGCTTTCATTTGGTCGTCAAATTTTCATGGGGGTCGATGACAAAATTTCTTAAGGTCGGTCGAGATCAGATCGTATATATAACATTAAAAATTAAAAGTTCATGGGGTCGGTCGACCCCGATACCCAATAACTATGTACGCCCCTGGGCAAGTTTGAAGGTCATTAGGTGAAATGTTAGCTTGAGATTTACCCATTCTATGGGATTCTCATGGATGTCAGATCGTCGACATTACAACGATGTTAACTTTCAAACGGTAATAAATTTATGTAAACTTATAAAATATAAGTGTTGTAAATATGTTTACAATGATGTTAAAAAATCAAATATTTAGCTTAATTTTGACGGGTTATTTCAGGTTTTTGCATATTTAATGGATTATTTTTTTATTTTTTTTGGACGTGTGTGTTTTTTTAGGGGAAGGGTTATCTACACACCCCAGGATTTTAATTCAACACCCCCTGTCACGTATATGCCTCGTAGTGGTCACTACGGGGCGTATAGCCGCCTCGTAGTGGTCACTACGGGGCGTTTAAGGGTCCAATCATTGACACTGACACCCGAATAATTGGTACGGCCACCTAATGATTACCCCTCAAACGCCCCGTAGTGACCACTACGGGGCGTATTAGGGGTGTTAGGTGTGACAGTGGGGTGTGTGAATAACACCACCCTTTTTTAGGGGCAGTAGACTAAACAGGGAGACATCATGGAAGTTTTCAAAACTTTTTATTTGGAATCGCGAAATGAAGTTTGTAAATGGATTTCGGGAAAAGGAGTAGACTGTAACTCTATTCTGTGTTTTTTTTGAATTATTAACTTTTCTTCATATTTTAGCTTTATTTATTTTTTTATTACTTTTTAAACGGGAGATGATTTTATTCAACAAAGCAAGATACAACAACACAAATGAAATGAAATAAAATTAAAAAGAAAAATTATGTCACTCACTTTATTTCAAATTTCTCCACTTTTTGCTCAATATATTTGTAACAAAACCCCACGCTTGGGTTCAAATTCCCCCGCAGCGAAAAAGGAGTCTGAGAGGAGTTAGGAGGTTTTTCCGGTGAGGTTTTCTTCTGGGTGGTTGTGGTGGCTCATGGGAGGTCCAGGTAACTAAACCTTGGTGACATGACCTGAAAACAAAAACAATAGGTTCACACGATTGAGACATTCACCGTTCAAAAAAAAACCCCACGCTTACCTTTTTTTATATGCCAATTTTCAATATCTCCTCCGCTATTCATATATTTCAGCATTATGTTATATTTACAAGTAGTCGTTGGAATGACAAAATAAATGAGTAAGGTGAGGAGTAGTGTAAATTAAAAAAAATATATATATATGTAGTATTTTAATAGCTATACAAATCAACCTAACTTTTTCATAATACTTTTTACTTTTGAAAAAACACAATTTTACTAAGGTTGAATATACAACTCTTTCAAAGAAATATACGTTTGTATTGTGATCATGTTAAGGCTCACAAGGTTTAAATTAAATAAAAGATTACTTTGTTAATGAGTAAGATGACGTTGCATTTAGATAAAGATTACAGTTGTCGAAATATTTGTTTCTTAGAATCGTAGCTAATATACAAGAAAATTGTGTATTGTTTTAAGAAGGGTTAGACGTAAGGATGATAGAAAGTTTCAAAAATTTTATAGAAATGCACATCAATTGTTCATCATCTCTTAGCTAGTAATGCTATCGATGAATATGATGAATTATTTAGCTTTTTCTGCTAGAATCTCACGTGAATGTCTTGAATATTTTTGCCATGTGATTGCTTATTATACAAAAAATAATTTTTACATGCACAAGCTAGCCACAACATGACTCTTTTGTGTGGAACACATGAAAGTAGACACGCATTACATGGATGCTCGGTAGCGTCAACTATACACATTGGGTTTGGAGAAATTATCCAAAGAATTTACGAGGACAATACCATTAAGGTGGTCACCAATACCCAACAATCATACTTGAAGATGCGGTGTTGCGTGATATGGTTTTGGCATGCGCACTTTGGTGTCGCGTGTTCAAACAACGACATCAAATTTTGTCAATCAATTTTCACTATATACTAATGAGAGGCATGGAACCGTTACAATGTTGCCATTTCATGAAATCAAGTTAATGGTTGACAATACAAGCAGAGTTATTACCTTGTTCATTGATATATCATTCTTGGTCAACTTTTATAAAATTTTATTCTTGGCCAAACAAAAGTTGGAAGGAAAAATAATGAGAAATGTGCAAGAGCTGACAATAAAACATGTCGAATGAGTTTTGGCTCTGAAAAGCTAGATAGGGTGTAATTAATTAACCGACACATGATGTTTTCAGATATTATATTGCATAATATGATCTTAAACTATGAAGAAAATGCCATATCATATGTGTATATTCGAGATCATTCTATGTGTCTAGTTGTTGACGATGATATCATTTCAAAGATGTGTGATTTACATTTTAGACTTAAATGTGACATTACTGAATAATGACAACAATCTTAGACATCACATATTCGAATTATGAGTAATTAAGTTTTTTTTTTATTTTTAAATTATTCTGTTCTTTTTATTATTATTTTTTATTTAAATTTGAATGTATTTTTATTTTTTTGGCTAATTTGGTAAATTAAAGTAAACATTTTAAGAGCAGAGAGAGGGTTATCATTCCTCCATCTTAAAGGGGTGTGTGGGTTTTCTAGAACTTTCATGTCTAGCATTCTAGCGTATTTTTTTAATAAAGATTTTTACAGGATTCTTATTCGTTTTATATATACACTAGGTTAAAACCCATGTATTACATGGGTTTAACATATATAATTTATTAAAATGTTAATTTTTCTCTCTTATTATAAGGGTTGAATAAATATAAGTTTTGTAGTTTCTATTTATATATTTTATTATTATTTCACTTACGTTTAAATTCTTTTTAATTTTGATTATTTTTTTATTTTAATTGTAGTTTTTATTTTGTAAGTACACAATTTTATTATTTTAAACATAATAATTCATTATTTAATAAGAGGATAACATTAATTGAAGAGAGAGAGGCGGGAAAATCACAAGTTAAGTTCACCAAAAAATGACATGTGGCTAAAGAAAATATTTATTTATTATAATACATAGATTCTATTATAGGGTTAAGTTAAACTAAAGAAACCACTTAACTTAAAAACCTAAGAAGGATCTTGAGACATTATATCATTAATCAATGGCTATGATTAAATCAAGTTGTTGGATGTATTTTAGTCATTTTTATTTTGTTGACTTTTTATCAAATTCCCTCGTATTCTTTAAACGTTCATAACTTTTAAATGTGAAATTATTTTTTGAAACAAAATATACCATAAAAACAAATATTTTTTTATCTTCAAAATTAATATAGTTTTTGCTATAGAAAAATTTTGTTTTTTTAGTTCATTGTATCTTTTGTGTAGGTAATTGTGTATTTTGTGTTTCTACTGTTGTGTTTTAATAAACAATTTAAGACATAATTATAAAAATAAAAAGTAAGTATCAGGGATGGAACTTTCTTAGGGCTGGGGAGGCCCCGACCCCCTCTGTTTTTTCAGTCAGAATGGTAGATTTAGCAGTATTCGTTAGAAAATCTTTCGGTTCTCTTCGTTTTCTTCCTAAAAATCCTTTGACCTCCTCTGTTTTCTTCATAAAAATCATTCGGCTCCCTCCGAGTTTTTTTTCAAGCTCCGTCACTGGCATATATGTTCTTAATAATCATCAAAGTTTAAAATTTAATAATGTTTAAAAAAGTAAAAAGTTAAAATTATATCCTCTAAGTATTGTCCTAAACAAGCTTTGTGCTTTGAGATATTGCACTCCTTTTAGAAGTCCTTCAAGTTCTTCGTGCGTTCTTCGCAACTCTCAACTGCAGCAGAAATTCAATCTACTATTTGTCACTTGATCTCCAGATCAATTCAACTATGTCTACGAATGATGAAAGATCGGAATTACAGAACGGCGGTGCTGAACCTAATCCAGATTCCGATCACCTTGGACCCAAAGGCACCGAGATCGAGTCAACTGATAACGACGACGGTGCTTCTTCCAAGCTTCAGCGACCGATCCAATCTAACGGTGATGATATTAGTCCTGAGGCTGTAGATCCGGAACCGGAGAAAGAAATATCCGGCAAAGACATGCCGATCGAATCGAAGGACAATGTGCAGGTGCAGAAAGACGGAGGGAGCCGGACTTTCACTATGAGAGAGTTGTTGAATGAATTGAAGAATGGAGAAGGAGATGAAGGTTCTGAAGCTGCTGATACTGGTTCTGGTGCTCGTCACAGGTCGGATTGTTGATTTTTTGTTTTAATTTGAATGTTGCTGTTGATAATTGTTATTAGGTTGAGAATGTGATAAGATGTTAGTATAGACATTGAACATGAGAAGACCTAATTTCTTAGTGATTGTTACTAGCTGGTTCTGTTTTAGTGGATGTAAGTTATGATAAGCTTTTTAGGGCTCTCTTGTCACTCCATTAATTGTGGAATGATCAGTATAAGGATGTTTGAGTAGGGTTAGTGTGGTGTTTACAAGTACTGGTGGCCAGAACTTGATGTTAAAATGATTTCCAATGTGAATGATCTTGTTCAATACTTCAATTTATCACTTATGGATCGTTCTAATTCATTAGGATCTCCAACTTAATTTGGCAAATGTTAGACTATTCACACCAGCAAATTTGTTCCTTATAATCTGTTAGACAACGACATGGATTTAGCAAGAAGAATTATGCTAATGGCAATTTTGAACTATGTTAATTTTGTGTGGTTAGTCTCTCCACTAGGTACGCTTGTTGTTGTTGTAGACTCTCCATACTACATATGAGTCATGCAGGATAATGCTAGGAATAGCTCAGTGCGGGCAGAGAGTACTGTACCATATATCTTTTACGCCCATCTTGAGAAGCATATGAACTAAAAGATCATAAATAATGATCGAAAGAAAATTTTCCAATAATTTGCTTTTTGTGCTCCTTTGGGCAATCTCAAATATTATAGTTGGCATAAAAACACTATCTTTTCTGTTCTATATCTGCAATTTGGAGTTAGCATAACTGCATAAGCTTGAATGTTGCCCGCAGTTTCACTCCCTCACCATCAGATGTATATTCTCGTTGAGTAACAAGTGCTGATTATTTCTCCATTTTATGGTCATATGTTTGAACTTCTTTAGTCAGGAAAACACACAACAGCATACAGAAAAAAATAGTACTGCCATGGATTTGATAAATAGTATCACCGGTTCTGACGAGGAAGGTCGATCAAGGCAGCGGATTCTTACATTTGCAGCAAGAAGGTATCCGTTTTTTTTCATATTTTGTGCCTAGATCATATATTAGCACATATTCACCTGTACCATAGACATACATTCAATCCTCATGTTAGGTTTTATATTTTAAATCACAGAGAATTCACATAAATCTTATAGGATGAATTATGAAGTTAAATGTCTGAAAATAAGTAGAATTTTTTTCAATTTGCCTAAACACCATAAACAGAATAGAGAAAACTCGGATGCACACTTAGCTGTAATCATGGAAGTTACTTTCTTTTTATGTTTGTATCACTGTAAACGAACCGAACGAGCCCTTGTTCATGTTCGTTCGTTTAACTTTTAACTTGTTCACGAACGGTTCATGAACGCTAACCGAACGAAAATTCCTGTTCGTGTTTGTTCATTAAGGAATTTAACTTGTTCACGAACGGTTCAGGAACGCAAATGAACACATATTATTTAAACAATAAATGAACATAATCAAACATAAATGAACACGTTACTGAACGTTCACGAACACAAATGAACGAACACGACCTCTGTTCATGTTCGTTCATTTAACTAAATGAACGAAATTTCTTGTTCGTGTTCGATCATTTATTAAACGAACAAACATAAACGAACTTCTTGCCAAACGGTTCACGAACTGTTCGCTGAACGTTCGGTTGTTTACAGCCCTATGTGTATGGCATAAACGTTTCGTTTGGAATCTTATATTTAATGGGGATTGTACACTTATTTTCGTTTTTGCTTTCAGGTATGCAAGTGCAATAGAGAGAAATCCAGATGATTATGACGCACTTTATAATTGGGCTCTAGTTCTTCAGGTAACTTGTGTTCCCATGCAACCAAGCAATACTAATAGATTTGTATATACATTTTATAAGTACCCACTTTATAGCTTTACTTTCTTTCCCCAAAATGATAGCCATTGGTAACACACTTGTACCAAAAGATTCCTTATGGTTGAATAGAGATTGGTGGTAAAAATATTACTTCTACTATCCCTTTAAAAATTTAGTTGTCTATGGCTCTATCCTAAAATGCCCACTTCGTATTAAGGAGAAGCTAACCTAGTATTAGCCTTGTAGCTCAATAGTCGTGTTTTTGCAATTTTTTTTGTAGTAAACTGTTAAAGCAGTTTGCTTTTTCTAGTGTAACATTTTTTATCAACTTATTACAATGTGCTATATTTATGTTATATCTATAACTTTTGATGCAGTATATGAACCATATCTTATTCTTTATTTTCATTTACAGGAAAGTGCAGATAATGTTAACTCTGAAACTAGTTCACCATCCAAAGATGCTTTGCTTGAAGAAGCTTGCAAAAAGTATGATGAAGCAACGCGTTTAAACCCTACACTTCATGATGTATGTATCTCATTTCCTACAGAGTATTAGACTGATCATGAAATCTGGCATCTAAATTTAGTTGCATGATGTTTGTGCTCTGTTTACAATGTAATTGAATTTTGAAGAATTTCACATGTCAGCATATTTATTTTGTGTAATTTTAGGCTTATTATAACTGGGCTATTGCCATATCTGATCGTGCCAAAATGCGTGGGCGTACAAAGGAGGCTGAAGAACTATGGAAGCAGGTTAGACCTTCAAATTGATGATAGTTTTCCCATGCGCTAAAAATTTGTGAAGATTGTGAAGCGCATGCAGTTTGAATATTGTTCTCTTGATGTTGTAGGCAACAAATAATTATGCAAAAGCTGTTCAACTAAATTGGAACAGTCCCCAGGTAACTTTGAGAGTGTCTGTTAACTGTAAAAATAGCATATTTCTTATTCATTGGTCATAACACAATGACATGATTTATTTCAGGCTCTCAACAACTGGGGTCTTGCTCTACAGGTACTTCTTTCTAGTTGCATTAACTTAAAAATACGGTCATCTTTTCGGTTTCTCAATCTTTTCATAAAGCTCCTAAGCACATGGCACATCTACTTCCATATCAAGACTTGTTGAGTAATATTGTCATTTGGTGTTGCAGGAACTGAGTGCAATTGTTCCTGCACGTGAAAAGCAGACGATAGTGAAAAGTGCAATCAGTAAGGTACATTAATATTAGCTCCATGATCATAGATGTGTTCATCTCTTAATGACATGCTTTTGTCTCTTAGCATTATCTGTCATATGCACTGCAGTTTCGTGCAGCTATACAATTGCAATTTGATTTTCATAGGGCCATTTACAATCTTGGCACTGTTTTGGTCAGTTAACTGCATTCATATCTTTTCTCTAATTTGAATAAAAGTATACTTAGTTGGATAGTTTGAATTTGTCCTAAAATCTTTGCATTGATGTTGCTTATGCAGTACGGATTAGCAGAAGATACATCAAGAACTGGAGGCACAATGGGTGGACATGATGTTTCCCCAAATGAATTGTTCAGTCAATCTGCTATCTACATTGCTGCTGCCCATGCATTAAAGCCAAATTACTCGGTAATTATTGCTATAATATATATATATTTTTAATTTCTAGGAACTATTGACATTTACAAATGATGACATGAATGCAAAATTACAGGTATACACTAGTGCCTTGAAGCTTGTGCGATCCATGGTCAGTATAATTTACAATCTATATATTTTGTTTCAACTTGTATCATATACGCAAGATTAGCAATAATCTTTGTAATATCAATACATGTATTCATAATTACAGTTATCCTGATTTTTTTAAAAATTTTTTATTTGTATTTTAGCTGCCGCTGCCTTATTTAAAGGTTGGGTATCTTACCGCACCACCAGTGGGAAATTCAATTGCTCCACATGGTGACTGGAAACGCTCCCTGTTTGTTTTGAACCATGAAGGGCTCCAACAGGTATATTCATTTTTTCATGGTTTTTTGTTTATGTATGACGCGCTTAAAAGCTTACAAACACGCGTGTGCATGCATGCATGCAAGCTAGGAGACTATTAGATCTTGATAAATGACATTACTTGTCAGGTTTGGTCACTGTGATTTAGTTAACCTTAAGTCATGCTTCATGCACTTTGATTTAACAATAATTTTTAACAGATACACAATGATGAGCAACGACAGTTGGTATCCGGAGATAAATCAAGCAGTGCCAGACCAGTAATTAAAATCGATATACCGGATATCGTCTCGGTATCGGCATGTGCAGATTTGACTTTGCCTCCCGGTCCTTCCATCTGCATCGATACGATACATGGACCCACTTTCTTGGTATCTCTCATCTTCTATCATCTTCATATCATATTTGGTTGATGCATCAGAAAATGGTCATTTTAAGTGAATTTTATATATATACCTCAGATCGCAGACTCATGGGAATATCTGGATACATGGCTTGATGCTATTCGGCTAGTTTACACAATTTTCGCAAGGGGTAAGACCGATGTTTTAGCAGGCATAATAACCGGATAATATTTGTGTAATTTGTTTGATTAAGAGCTGGATTTTTTTGGGAGTGTGAAATTGGCTTGTTAGGTGGTGCAAGACTCTTGTATAATTTTATTTTTTTATTTAATGTTTAGAGTAGTTATACTTTCTCTAAAATGTATGAACTGTCACATGCAATATATATATAAAAATAATATAGTGAATTATATGCAGCAACAGGTTACCTCTAAATTGATAAAGTTACATGTATGAACATCTCTAATCATCTTTTTCACATGATATCATACGCCATTGATAAGTGTTTCATAATGCAATATGTAGTATGTACACAAGATTATTAAAATTGGGAGTAAATTACGGTTTTGGCTCTTTTGGCTTAAGTGTTTTAACTATTTTGGTTTAAGATATAATCTTTTATTAATCCAGCCTCTGTGGTTTAGACAACTAACGTTTTTGACCCCCAATCATAGTTAGATTTTGGACCAAAACCGTTATAATAGTTAAGTTTGAGGGGCCAAAACCGATAGTTTTCTACATCATAGGGGCTGAATTGATATAACATTCTATTTTGGTCCGAAATAATTAAAATACTTAAACCATATGGGCAAAAACCGTAATTTACTCTAAAATTGAAAACCTGTCGTTTCATGTTAAATTATAAACTATTTAAGCAAGTTGTTAAGAGTTTATTTAAGTATTTATTTTTATTCTTTTGGATTAAGATTTTGCATTTCGTTTAGCATTAACGAAGATAAGACCCAGATAACACGTTCAGCTAATGTACACGTTTTTACCCAGTCAATTCCCATAGCAATGTGAATATAAGCAAAATAAACAATTGTCTTATGGATTTGAATGGGTTTAAAGTCACAGGATCCCACTGTTAAAAAACCATATATCGTGAAATTTCTTTTGAACTCATAAGATTTTTTGAATTGATCTCATAATATAATTGAAAAGCATTTATAACATTAAAATTAAAGTTGATGTAATAATTATCGGGAAAATCATGGATTATTCTCTTAAGGATTTAGGTTTGAATCCAAAGAGGGTCGGTATTTTTTTCTAATTGCAAATTATAACAATGTTTAATTATGAAATTATCCTATAATCCAACCTGACCTGACGATCAGAACATGATCCAATAATTGTAACATCACATTAATAGAAATAAAAGTACAGGAAAAAAGGTGATGTAAAGGGGAAAAAATTCGGTATCAACTAAAATTTAAATTTACTGCTTTAAATAATTAAAAAAAAAAAACTAATCGGTTTTATTGAAATTTCTACAACAAATAGCAAAAAAGGTTTCGTGGTGTAGTTGGTTATCACGTCAGTCTAACACACTGAAGGTCTCCGGTTCGAACCCGGGCGAAGCCAATATTTTTGTAACCCTTATTATTGGCACAGTGAACCGTTTTGTCACCTTGGCGCTTGAGAACTTCATTTAGAAAGTCGGGGTTGCAGTCAAAGCTGCCTCTATTAGACTATCCACAGCGGTCACCCCACTGAAAACTCTTCCCCACTGAAATTTCATGCCACGTCATCACCCCACTGAAATCCTTTAACACCCACAATGGTCACCCCACTGAAAACCCTTCCCCACTATTCCACGTCATCAACAATTAAAATTAAAAAAAAACATTACTCTAATTTAAAAATAATTCAATATTTTACAAAAAAAAAGACACATTACATTAAAAAAACAATAACATATTAAAAATATTCTAGACGGCTTAGATGCTACGAACGACAATATCGGTTCGAACCCTTTCGATATGTTCGACCAAATCGGCTTTTAACGACTCGTGAATGCTTTTGTTTCGCAACGCCAAAATTTGGTTATCTCTACGCGGGTCATCAATGTCAAAAGGAGATGGCGGTTCGTCTTCATCGGGAACAAACGGGCTAATCGACTTGCCCTCACATTCAAGTATCATATTGTGTATTATGATACATGCATACATAACGGATCTAATTTTTTTAGGATGCCATGCTCTAGCCGGATTTTTTATAATTTGAAATCTTTTTTTAAGAACACCAAACGCCCGTTCAATGTCCTTCCTTGTCTCGATTAATCTGAATTCTTCTAATTATAGGCCGAGGAATCTGAGAAGCGTTTTCTTGAGCCATGGTAGACAAAGCCGCGATAAAAAGATCAGTACCCTCGCTATCAGAAGATGAGAACACCGAAGAGGATGATGACATTTTTATAAAAAAATGTATAAAAATTAAGAGAGTTTTGGATGAAATTGAGTGTGTAAAATGGTTGAAATGAGTGATTTATATAAAGATTGATTTTATTATAATTTTTTTTTTTAATTGTCCAACGGTTAAAAAAAAGGGGGCCCACCCATTTAAAATGGACCAATGAGATCACACAAAACCCAACGGGGAGCGGGGGCCGTGGGGCTTGCTTCGGCGGGCACCGCTTGGCAGGGGGCGGTGTTCCCGCTGGACCCCGCAGCGGGGATCGATCCCGCGTGCCCAACGGGGTAACCGTTGTGCCAAGTCTTACTAGAGGAAAAGGGAAAAAAAATGAAACAACCAAATCAACTAGAAAAACCAACGAGAATAACTGAACTGATTTGGAAGAGAGACCATAATTTAATTACGATTTTTCTAGTTAATTGGTTTTTCTAAAAAATTAAAATATACATATATTTTTAGAAATAATTTCGTATATATGTATTGCAAATTTAACTATATATTTGAATCAAAATAAAAATATCATATATATCTTGAAGGGCAAAAGTAAAAATATCATATATATCTTTGTAAAACTAACATTAAAAAACATTAGGATGATTAAGTTCATATCATAACTTTGAGTCGGAACTTATTCAGATCAATTACTTTACCTCAATTGGGATATGAGTAAAGTTTGTTTCTATCTTTCCCCAATACCCTACTGAATAGTGAAAATATACTGAGTAAGTTTGTTTATATACATCTCTTCAAACGAATTAAAATATAATATGTATCCATTTTATCATCTTACAAAAAAAAAATAGCAGTAGATCATTTTACCTTCAATCTTTTTTAATACTGACGTTCTTCTTCGTTTTTCACACATCTTATTTAATCTTTTACCGCTTTTTATCGTACGCATGTTTTATTCAATTAACCAAATAAAAAAAAGTTGATTCCAGACTGTTGCTTTTAATTGCTACAATAAAATTGGTGCATGAATTGACGAGTGCTTGATGTTGCTTTTGATAGTTATTTACCACTGTGAAGAATTCTATAAAATGATTCTGGTATTAAGGTTTCCATTGTTGCTTTTATTTACCAAAATACAAATTGATGATGGATTCTCAAAACAATAAATTAAAATTGGTGACTTTGATATTATCACAAGTTCACAACAATATATTTTAATTAGGGAAAATTACCAAACTAGTCATTGTTTACCACCTTTTTACCAAAATAATCAATCAAATTTCGACGTCTAAGGCACCCTTTAGACGCCCTTTTTTGTACCTTTTGTGAACATACGGGCCCACATGTCGGCGGCTTTTTTCGGGGTCTAAATGGGTGTCTAAGACCCCTTTTTTACCGACATCTAAGACGTCGCTTTATACGCCGCTTTAGACGTCCATGTAGGCCCGTATGTTTACAAAAAGTACAGAAAAAGAGCGTCTAAAGTGGTGTCTAAAGCGGCACCTAAGACACCGGTTGAAAAGGGGTCTTAGTCACCCGACAAAGCCGCCGACATGTGGGCCCATATGTTTACAAAAAGTACAAAAAAATGAGTCTAAAGGGACGTTTAAAGAAATGTCTTAGACGCCGGAATTTGATTGATTATTTTGGTAAAAAATTGGTCAACAATGATTAGTTTGGTAATTTTCCCTTTTAATTATATGAGAACCATAACACGCTTCTTTATATATGTTCACTGTTTGTTTCCTTAATGCCATATTCAGCATATGGTATACTTTTGCCTTGAAAAAAAACAAAAGAAATCTTAAAATTTAAACCTATTATTTTTTTAAAAAGTCAACAAATATAGAGCATTTTCGTAGGAAAAAAAGCAAAACAAAACAAATATGTTGTAAACCATTGGGGTATGATTATTTATACAGAATTACGATGTAACAACTTTTATTACTTTGTTAATTGATTTTATTATTCAAAAGTAGAGGTGGGCAAACCGGTTTTTTTTAAACGGTTCCGGTTTCGGTCAATAACTGGTTCCGGTTCGGGTTTTGGCTGGTTCCAGTTCAAGTTTTGCTGGGTAAAGGTAGAACCGAATCTGGTTCTGATTTTTCTGAGAATCCAAAACCGCATTTACCTACCGGTTCGAGTACGACTGGTTCCGGGTTTTTGGCCCACCTCTATTCAAAAGCCATGGATTGTATAGTTTGAAGCCCAATCACACATATCCTAAAGGTGGGCCTGTAAACGAACCGAACGAACACGAACACAGGCATGTTCGTGTTCGTTTATTTAAAATTAAACGAACACGAACACATTAACGAACATGAATTTTGTGTTCGTGTTCGTTTATTAAGAAAATGTATATGTTCGTGTTCGTTTGTGTTCGTTCATTAATAAATTAACCGAACTGTTCATGAACATAAATGAACACAAACGAACTAAAATAAACGAATAAACATAAATGAACATTATTTAACACAATTGAACAACCATAAACAAACATAAACACTATTGAACAAACATAAACGAACACAATTGAACAAGTATAAACGAGCACGAACGACAAGTCTCTTAAATGTATATACATATCATTCGTAAATTCGGCAGTTAACCGAACAAAAACTAACATTACATAGTTAATGAACACAAACGAACACAAATAAACGAACGTAAATAAACGAACATATCCGAACTGTTCATGAATATAAATAAACGAACACTAGGTGTGTTCATGTTCGTTCATTTAATTAAACGAACACAAATTTTATGATCGTGTTCGTTCATTTATTAAATAAACGAACATCTTACCGAACAGTTCACGAACAGTTCATGAACTGTTCGGTTCGTTTACAGGCCTAGTGGGAACTAAGAAATCTTCAGTGGAAAATGGTATTTGTTGGATCAAGCAGATGAAAGGTTCACATCATTGTTAGCATTGTATAACAGCCCGATACATTTATCATGGATAGGGCTGTAAACGAACCGAACGTTCAGCAAACAGTTCGTTAACCGTTCGGTGGGAAGTTCGTTTATGTCCATTCGTTTAATAAATGAATGAACACGAACAATAAATTTTGTTCGTTTAGTTAAATGAACGAACACGAACAGAGGCTGTGTTCGTTTATTTGTGTTCGTGAACGTTCGGTAAGATGTTCGTTTATGTTCGGTTAAGTTTATTTATTATATTTATTCATTAAATGTGTTGTATATTTTTAATTTTTAATTTTTAATTTAATACCATAATATTTAAGTTATTTTTATTTAATACTATAATATTTTAATTTATATACTTATAAATGATTATTTCCAATGCTTGAAATTAAGAAAGTTGATTTTTATTGTTTAAATAATATGTGTTCGTTAGCATTCGTGAACCGTTTGTGAACAACCTAAATTCCTCAATGAAAGAACACGAACAGGAATTTTCGTTCGGTTAGCGTTTGTGAACCGTTCGTGAACAAGTTAAAAGTTAAACGAACGAACACGAACAAGGGCTCGTTCGTGTTCGTTCGGTTCGTTTACAGCCCTAATCATGGGAATGGCTGCAAATATTCATGCCAACCAAAGCTTATGTCGTTAAAATATCCGGTTATCAAACGAATATAAAACTAGTTAAATTGGGAAGAAAAAAAAATACAAACAAGTGAATTAGAGATGAAATTCTAACTATTATGGCTATGAAATGGAGATGAATCGTCCATGGTTATCCCATTTGACCTAATCAAACTATAATAAAGTTAAAATAATAGCATATTAGATCTCAACCCTCAACCTCGTAGGGATTGTATCATGTGAAAACTCGATCTTAGAATGAAAACCTTTAAACCCTACATGAGAAGTTGTTTAAGTAAATAAAAGGTTTCAAACAAGTTGCCTAACCATCAAAACGACGAAAATATTTCAACCAACTTTCAATTTTGTGACGATTTGTATTATGCGAAAATATGCATCATAGCAAACTGTCTTGCAATAGAAAGGAAGACTTAATTAAAAACAAAAAAAGATTCCAGCTTAGCGTTTCATGAATTCAGTTCCACAAAAAGGCTAACCTGAGGGTGTAACCCAGCCTCTTTAAGCGTTAAAGATATTTTGTCTGAACCGTAAAGAACCCGGGGGAAGTTGGTGACAAGAGTGTAATTTCCAATTTCTAAGCTACTTGAAGAATCAACAAAGTCATATAGAGATTGTATTGTAGCAGTAAAATAAAACCTCCTACCCTTTCGCTCTCCGTTTGGTAATCTCACCAATACCTGTCCATTAAAAATTAAGTTAAATTTACCTTATACATTAGGCAAATTGGATTTTAATACCAGACTATTACCATTTACTACCCATTAGCCGATAATAATTCTTACTGGTTGTTTAACCAATGACACTCTCAGTTTTCACTTTCGTTACCAAAAACAATCCCAGTAGAATAATCATCAAATTTCCCACGGCCTCTTGCATAAATGTATAGGGTAAGGTTGCGTACATCAGATCGCGAAGCAATCTGATGCCTCCTCGAACCCTATGCAAGTGGAAGCTAAGTAAAGCATTGGATACCTTTATTTAGAGTTCATTTACACTGGATTTTGCTTCTACGTTTCCCATTTTGTTTACTATCATCTATGTGAGCCAAATTGAGTGTAAATTTTTGAGATAATGCTACTTGGAACTCCCTTATCTAAGAAAGTGAAAGTTGAGAATGGTATTGGTCAAACTGCTAGTATGGATTATTACCGGCTAAAGATTCGCTTAGGATTATTCAATTACAATTTTTCTATACATGAAGATATTCTAATGAGATTTTAATCATGTAAGATGAGGGAAAATGACATACCTGTGTTACATCAGGCCCTTTTTCGGGTTCTGGGCCCAAAGACAAACCTTTCTCCTCACGCAACTTGACCAATGCAGTTTCTCTCTCTTTAGCTTCATGGGCTGCTTTTAAACGGGCCTCCTCTTCTTCTTTCTGCTTCCTCTCAGCTTCAGCAGCTTCTCTAGCTAGTCTTTTTTCTTCTTCCTTCCTCTGCTGTTCCCTAGCCTGATGCACAGTTGTTAAAAGTAATAATAATATTATATAGTATATACTTGACGTAATATATATTACGATGCAAATAAATTATTAGAATAAAACATACTCGATCAGCTTCAAGTGCCGCTTGATATGCAGCATCTTGTTCCTCCCTCAAACGGATATTGTTTATACGCTCCTCGGCCTCAAGTCTTGCAGCAACAAGGACTGTTGAACTTTCTTCTAGAACTCTCTGTAACAATGTTAGTATTTCTTCAGGCGATTTAGGCCCCTCAACCTACAACAAAATACAATATAATGATATATTACAGGAAAAAAGAAAAGCAGAATTGGCTTATGACGGATGATATGTTGTTTAGAAGGAAAATATTCTGCATAAATTTCAAATTAAAATTCTGACACACCTCACAATTAATTTATCAATTAAATTAATGAATATGATCCAAAGAAAATGAGGACTACAACTAACATGAGACAGATTTATTAGCAGCCAAAAAAAAAAGTAGCATCCTGCAGCCAAGCCCCGTAAGAACATCAAAAAGTATGATCCTTTCCATCTGGCTTGTGGAATTTATTAGGAAAGGCCAGATGTTGCATACTTGTTCTTTTCATGAACAACATGTTACCATGTCTTTGAAAGAAAATCAAATACCCCAGATATTTGGCTTTAGCTGAGAGCAACCACAGTTGTTTCATGATAAAACCTTTCAGAAGAACCAATTAACCATTTATTCAGCAGAATTACTAATGAATATTCAATGTGGGATACACAATTTAAAGCAATCACTTATCAAGTAAAAGTTATGATTTCATATTAACCATTAAGAGGTCATATTTGTAAGGTTCCCTCAATCTATCATATAGTGTTGACTATAGTAAGTTGAACTGTAAATAATAACTATCCAAATTTGAGGAAATACAAGTTATAGTCATACCCATGACAAAGTTTGTTTATACTTTATAGTTCATACACCTTTCTGTCTCTCAAAGGGAAAATTAAAATACCAATTTTTCAAGTTCATGAGATATATAGAGTGCAAAAGGTAAATAACTAGCAGATAACAAAAAACACATATATATGTCTAAGATTTAATCACATCATATTTGTCTTTTCCTATACTTTTGAGGAGTGTACTTATATTTTTCCTATACTTGTTTGCATAGCCTTTGCCTTGCCTTAGTGTTGTCCAGGCGTATAGCCCTTTTTAGAGGGGTGTATAGGTATGCAGAGTATAGTATTTTATTTCCTATCTATTTGCTCTTTTATCTGTAGCTACTAAACCTACTATATGGTTGTTTGCCCTCTTTCTATCATAGTTTATTCATCATTGTATGTTATTGTTAGTTTACAACTTTCGTTATTAATACCCTTGTATGGATGTTAGTTTTGATTCTCTAAGTTCAATTTTATGCTATATGGATAGCTATACTATACCATACTTTGCAAGAAAAAAAGATGTTTTCAGAGTCAAGGGTCTTGACAGGAGCAGCCTCTTTATCCCTTGGGATAGAGGTAAGGTTTGCCTCCATCACACCCTCATATACTCTTAACGATAGCTTAGCTATGATAGGATTATATTGGGTACACTTGTTTTGTTAGTTTGTTAGAAAGTAAATCAATTTTTTTTCCTTGAGCTACTTAAATGCAACCAGCTTTCCTTCTAAACACTTGTATTAGCACAATTGGAAAGGACATGTTATACCCCACTAAATTTCTAGTCCATGAAAGAGCAGTAAGTAACTTAAAGCCCTTGTAAGATTACAACCAATCCGTATGCTCAACCACAGCACATTGAATATGAGTAAACTCCCCTTCTAAGCAAATTTCAAAAACCCAAGACAATAACTTGTATAAGAAATCTCATTCAGAAAGTCAAGGCTCAAGCTTGAAACTATGATATCTAATCCTCATGTTCATTTGATAAACAGGGTACTTTTTGTTCATGATCTATTAATCAGTAATCACTAATCACTCCATCCCCAGAGTTGCACTATATGATGCCATTTGTCAACTTGAACACATAATTAAATGGAAAACACTACATTGTAGTAATACGATAAATTTCACCTAAGAGAGGTTATATTCACTATTCCCTCCAAATTTGGCTTTAAAATAAATTAGTTTCATTTGGGCTTAATTTTAGTTTGGGTTGGCACTAACTACCTTGTTATATTCTAGCACTTTCAATCTCAAGCTGCATATAATCAGCATAGTAACACAGCCTTCAAACATACTGAAATCAATAATTAGAACAAACCTGCTGTAACAAAGCAATCCTCTGATTCGTAGCAGCCATAACCACAGCACAAAAAGGAAACCTAGAAGCCTTCAAGCTGTTACTCATCTTAAAGCCTTCAGTTGCCCTAATACTCCCACCCCAAGAAACAAAGTTCTCATTTATAAAAGCAGATACAACCTCAGAACATAAGGTCTCTACACAAAAGCCGGGTGTATCTGGATGATCAGGCGAGTGCAAGTACACAAACATCAGCTTAAACTCACGCCTGGACCGCTGTAACGCATCCATAAAACTCTCACCAACAAAATTCGGATGCCTATCACCATACTCATGCTCAAACATCGACACAAAACCAATCGCCTCAGATGCTGCAGCCGTAGCCACAACTAACGGAGCCGATGAAGATCCTCCACGATGTCCAGAACTACTTAATCCAATCACACCTAATGAATAAGACAATACACCACCAGCAACCCAAAACCCTAGCCCAATTGCACTGGAAACTAACCCTAGGCTACCTGAGATTATGGAAATCGGAAGCGTAATGATCTTCCATGCTAAACCTGGTTGACCTGCTCCTCCTGCGTTGACTATCTCCGAACGTTCAAATGTCTCGATTGCATCGTCTCTTCTACCGGCAATGGCGGCACCAGTGGCGACGGAGGAGGTGGTGGCCGGATTATTGGCGCCAGAGTCTGATGTGGAAGTGAAACTTGATATGGCTAACTCGAGGTCCCAGCCATGAGCGGAGAGGATCTCCGTGCACAAATCAACGTCTTCTACGCCTGTAATTGCTTGAAAGTAAGACAATTTGTTGGCAACATCGCTCATTTTTCTCCGATCAGTGTAGAGATTTATCGAAGATCAAGAGCTTTAACGACGATTCGATCGACAACAGATGAAATTAGGGCTAGAAATGGATCAGTGATTGTAAATCTGTCCGGATTATGAGATTTTTCGTTTTGGTAAATTATTGGGATGAATTAAAATTTGTATTATCAAACAACACAAAATATTAGTTTTCTATTTAAACCATGAACCCGGAATTCTTACAAATAAGAGGTATCGGGTTCGAAACCCATCTGTAACGAATTAGGGGTCTGTGGGAACTGGAAAAAGATGCTCAAAAGATTGAGACCTTCATCGTTAAAAAAAAAATTAACCATTAATTTGTTCTTAAACACAACCAAACCAACATCGATATAAAACACACATAAACACTAGTAAAACACACAGATGATTAATGACATGTAATCAAGTAATACTTATTTATAAATTTAATTAAAAAATATATAGTAATTTTATATTTAAATGAAAAAGATTAAACCTTCATTTTTGTGTGTGAAACTCTTATAATCATTGATGTTGTTATTAATATTATTTTTAGTATTTAATATAATAAGTTAATGATGATTTATTATTCAAATTAATCAACCTTAAGTAAATGATGCTATAACTTGTTACTAAATTTTAGAATTAAGTAAAATTATATATTTATCCCTTCTTATATGTATATATTATAAAATAACATGAATGTATTCGAATGATAACTAACGAATTGTTGAGAATACTGAGAAAATTTTACAGTAAAATGATTTAAATACATAAAAGAAATAATTTTAGCTTAGTTTTAAAATTAAAAAAAAAAACTTATGTTTATAATTAGTTATTAGTTCTTACTAAACATTATTGAGGAAAAGACACTCTTCTTAACTTCTAAGAGAGTGATGTAACGGTTTGAGTGAATGAAAGTTCAATCTTCACCAAGGTTGGCTTTTGTTGGAGATCGTTGACGCGGTTGGTTGCGATCATGCCTTATTTATTCCTCCTTGTTTGTCAGGTATTGTGGGAACCCGAGGTTATTACATAAGTGAGTTTTCATAATTATTAATTAAAAAAAGGACTTCTTGTCCAATATGGGTTTTAACTAGCTTGTACCACAAACCAAGTTATTTTGGAACCAAATCGGTTCTAGTCAATAACCAATTCTGGTTGCGTTCAGGTTTTTGACTGGGTAAAGGTGACTCTAGTTGTATTTATGATTTCTTTAAAAATCGAAATCGCTTGTACCTGCCGGTTATAGTTCGGGTAGTCAGTTTCTAGTTCTGAAACCAGATTTTTTTTGCCCATTTTGTGTGTATTTACCTGTTTTAGTTTATGAGTTAATGACTAATGAAAATGGTTATTGGGCTTGGAATGGACTAGGCTTAAATCGGGGCTTGAAAACTTGACTTGGGTTCTCAACACAACTTTCGGTCATGGAGAGCCTTGTGTTTTGTGGTGTTTATATACATTATGACTGGTAAAATAGGTGGGTTGGGTAACGGGTTAGAACGAGTTCGGGTCAGGATGAGTGTGATCATAATGGGTTTTAAACAAAATCAGTTCGATTCTAAATGGGTTGTTCTTAAAAAATATTAATTTAGTTTAACTTAAGATGTGTTATAAGTAAACAAATAGTATATTTGGATAATTTTTAGTGATTTACATAGTTTTAGTTTACCCATCTTGACCCGCATTGTGTTCAAGTGTTACATATCTCAAACCATTCAATATTATGATGATACTCATTTCAACCAAGGACGAATCTTTATTGGGGCCTGGAGGGCCCAGCCCCTCTTGTTTTTCTGGTTAAAAGGGTCGATTCATAAGTATTTTGTCGGAAAATCATTCGCTCCCCTTCGTTTTCTTCCTAAAAATCCTTTGGCCCCATCAGCTTTCTTCCTAAAAATCCTTCGGCCCCATCGATTTCCTTCTTAAAAATCCTTTAACCCACTCCGTTTTCCTCCTAAAAATTCTTCAGCCCCTTCCGAGCTTTTTTTCAAGCTCCGCCCATGATTTCAACCCATTATAGTACAATGGTTTACCCAAACCAGCCCATTTCTTTTGATTTGGATAATAATTGCCACCTCTATTATACATCTAGCAGTGACTTGAGAACATAATATAATCGTGTTATTATGCTCATCAATGAGTTTTAATATATCTTAGCCATGTACATTACGTCATCTGTTGTCATACCTCACTCGATCTCCAGCTTAATTGGTGTATATTAAGCAATTTGTGTTGATTACTTGATTATGTAGATGTAGTAATATTATTTGAGAGATTAAAGTAATATTATTTTATCTGATGACTAAGACTTAATTTCAACTTAATATTAAGTTCACATTTTAAGCAAACTTTGACAATTTTGACATATAATAAGAAAATTGGTAGATTTAGGTGAGAATTATTGTATTTTGGGTTGAAAGTGGTAACATTATGACATATAATAGGTTGAGATGGTAACACTTTAACACAATGTGAATCAAGATGGCTAAATTAAAAAAGATGTGAATAAGATGAATTAAAGTAAGTAGGAATGATTAATAATATATTAAATAATAAAATCATTAAAAAATATATTCGAATAAATTATTTGTTTTGTTACAACTCATTTAACATGAGCTAAATTTATGTATTTTTACTATGGGTGTTCACGATCTGGTTTTCACGGTTTTTCAGTGAAACCATAAACCAAACCGTTAATAACGGTTTTTGAACAATGAAAACCAAAACCGAACCGTTAAAAATAAAAACTGAACCAAACCGAACCGATATTATCGGTTTGGTTCCAATTTGGTTTACGGTTTAGGCATTTTATTTTTATGTTTTTTTACCCGTTCAAAATTAAATTTGAATCGTTTTATGATTTGAGATGGATATTTACATTGTGTGCCCAAATCTTTTTTTTAGCAAATGACGTCTAAATCATCAAACTTATCAATCTATTTATGTTATATGTATGTGTGTGTCTATATATGGATTATATAATGTGAAAATTCAGTCTTATAATTAAAACCCTTAAACGCTATTTGAACCTTTTAGTTGGAATCTTGAAAATAAATATGTAGTTTATATTAAAGTTGAATAAAAAATTGGATTTCAAATAAACAAATCCATTTTAATGTGGTCTAATATAGACTACATATTTATTTTCAAGATTGTAAATAGATGACCCAAATAGTATCTAAACTCTTTAATATTAGGTTTTGTAAAGTAATAAGATGTAGTTATTCAGTTAACGCAATAAACATGGGTTAACATTTGATCATCTCCCTATATAGATATATATATCACACGGTCCGGTCCGGTTTTTTAACGACCGGTTTTTCATGAAAACCATAAACCAAACCGTTCACAACGGTTTCAAACTTTTGAAACCGACCGACAAATGTTTTGCAAAAAAACCGACCGTGAAACTGTGACACCCCGTAAATTCCAGGTCAGCAACTTATTTATTTAAATGTTTATTTAAATGCTTTATGTACACGTGACACTAGAATTAGATTAATTTAGTGTGACATGTGGCACGACAGTACGAACACAGACACACAACAAGATAATTCGTGGAATTATCGGCAAACAGCACACACGTGTCAAAACACACGAACGTTGGTGAACGTCTAACACATTGTGTAGCACAACACTCGAAACTTCACGAAACACTCACACATTGAACTTGGAAGTTCAAGCGAGGCCAAACGGTAGTTCGGAGACGTGAAAACGGCGACGAACGGATCAAACTAATGAAAGTGGGCCTATTGGGCTCCCCAGAGACCTGTCGCGCTACACGAAAGCCCACAAGGACCCTGTCGCGGTACGCGACAGTGAGCGGGAGAAATTCAAAACCCCGAAATCCCTCGCGCTACGCGAGAGATGTTCTTGAACATGTCGCGCTACGCGACAGTGCCCAGTTCGCAGAAATCTTTATAAAACCAAGAAAAATCATTTCCTGGCCACCCTACACCCTCTCTCCGATATCTAGCCATCATATCTCGACCATCTTCCTCCCTAACCTCTGCAACACTCAAGAACCACCATTGAAGCTCAAGTTTGAAGCTTGGAAGCTCAAGACTTGAAGATTTGGAGTCCCTCACCCTCAAGAAAGTTTGGAACCACAACCACCTCCCTTCTTCCTGTCGAAATCAGCAATCTCAGGAGATCCAGGAGCTGATTATTCATCATTTTGGTATTCAAGGAACTCTAGAAGGTAGCCTCACCCTCCTTATAGCCTTAAAACACTCACAAACACACATGCAAGTGTTAAATCACACTTGCAAGCACCTATGATGCTTATACACGAATTTGTTTCTGGGTTTGTTGATTTAGATGTGTTTTATGATGATCTAGGATGATTAGAATGCATCTTATGATGATACAAGATGTTGTGTATGTATAGATTTCATGTTTTGTTCATAAAGTGTTGAATGATGGCCATGCATGTATGATCCATGATGATAGGATTAATCTTGAGCATGTTTGATATGCTTATTGATGATAGTAGAAGGATTTCTCATGGTGGGATTTGGTTAAAATGGTTAAAACTATGAGTTTTGATGAAACTTGCCATTAATAGTAACTTTTTACTTATGAAATGTGAATGAGGATAATGCTTGGTGTCATGCATGTTCATGGATTGTTGCTTAGATGTTATTGGGATGATGTTAAGGTTTAGAATGTGATTTTGATAATGTTTAATGGTCATATTTAGCGTATTACTATTTTTAGTAACTTTTTGGGTCAAAATGTTGATAGATGGCAATTTGGGTTATGTTGACATGTTTAAACGATGTTAGATTAATCATTAGGATGATTTATGGTATAAGGATGGTTTAGAAATGTTAAAATGGTCATTTCTATGCAAAACTAGAAAGTTACTATATTAGTAACTTTATTTTTACAAAAACCGATTTGTCAACGTGTTGAATAATTTGAGCATGCTAAATGGGTTAATATGTTATAACATGATGATTAGATGTTAAGTTAGATGGTTCCGATGTTACGTATGTTATAAATGGAAACTTTCCATTTTAGGAAACTTTTATGTGCAAACATGTTGTAAACAACTTATGTGAAATCGTATGATAATGTGCTATGTGTTAACATGATCACGTAGGACTATTGAACATGCTAGAACTATAAAACCGATATGCTTTGTGAACTTTCCATAAATGGAAACTTACCAAAATAGTAAGTTGTCCATAGGCGCGACTTGCGCGTTTTGCACACGACAAACACTAACACAATTGCTACACGAGTCACAACCGTCACACGGTTCACCAACGGGTCATTGACTTGACACGTCAAACTTGGTCAACTCTAGTCAAACATGGTCAAATACGGTCAATGTGGACCAACACAGTCAAACACGGTCAATGTTGACCAACACGAGCAAACACGGTCATTGTGGACCGACACGGACAAACATGAACAACCGAGGGTTGTTGGACACAAACACGAGCACTAACACAAACCCTAGCACGGTCACTTACACAAACTCACGTACGATATACGATATAGGTTGCCAGTGACCGACGTGTCATCTACGCAGGAGCTTACGCGTGACTTACTACTTCATCACTAAGGTGAGTTTACGGCCCCCTTTACTCTTTTACAAGCTTTTCAAATAGGGGGAGAATACTAGTTAAATCGAGTCAAACATTTATACTTGTACAAACAAATTGTGTATACTGGTTTATTGGACAAACATAAGTGTTGTATCGTAATAAGCCCTCGCAAAGTCTTACCGTTAATGTATAAACAACGAGGTGAGTTGAATAGATCTATTTGGGTGTGACGAGCCCCGCGTGGCGAAAATGTTGACTGGAGGGTCATAACACGTGAAATCTCGACCTATCTTGCTATGTTATTACGAGACATAGCGGAGGCAAGGACTAACAAGTCTAGTTCGGTAGTGACGCACTGACACTTGGAGCCTAGGGCTCGGGACTAACATTTAATAAACAGTATGACACATGATTTCTGAATTACTACCTATGCTTATCAAAACCTGTGAACTCACCAACCATTGTGTTGACACTTTTTCTTAAACTTGTATTCTCAGGTAACTAGCTGACAGGCACAGGCGGAAACAGGAATGCACTTAGGGGATTTGAGCATAGGATCCCGCATGCATCTTAACTCTTGTCTTTCGAAACAATTTAGACTTTTATTCTGTTTTAAACAGTGTTGTATTAAACTTATTACTTTTCCGCTGCAATTGTTAAACACTTGATTTCCGCTGCAATATGATTTATTATTTCGCTGCAACCTACTTTTAAGTGTGTGTGTCAAACATTGTTTTTGAAAACGCATATAGAGGTGTTCTATATGACCTTGAGCTGTGATTCTGGCCACGTCACGCCCACGTGGACTGACACCACGAGTGGGAAATTGGGGGTGTGACAGACTGGTATCAGAGCCTTGGTTATAGAGAACTAGGTTTGCATGTAGTAAACTTAGACTATAGCCATTGCTCAAACATTAGACACTACACTAGTTTCACACAACACATTATGTGCATAGTTTAGCAATATGCTTTGTGATTTTATCAGATACCTACGAGCATACCTTTGGAACCCTTCGCGGGTATCCCATCCGACTACGCATGAGAACTGTGTGATGGGATTAGTGAAAGGACGAACACAAGACTGAAGGGAAGTCTTCCATGTTCTAAAGAAGATTACACTAGCA